>PVLA01008090.1:0-39798 GCA_004027455.1 Hydrochoerus hydrochaeris
GTGTTGTAGTGAGGGTCTCCAAACACCGTGCAGACACCGGGCTCTGCGGATGGGCGAGAAAGAAGAGCAGGGTCACAACAAAGGAGGATGAGGACAGGCAGCAGGGTCCCTGCAGGCCATGGGAGGGGATGGTGGTGAGGCAGGGCCCAAGCAGGGATGCTCTAAGGGAAATAACTTAGGAGAAAAGAGAAAGATGGTGGAGAGTTTTAAAAGGCCTTTCTCATACAATAATTCTGGTGACACTATCTTTAAAACTTTTTTACAACACCTCTGAAGTTTTAAGATGTCTCTGGAGCCTGACAAGCTTCTGTAGATGAAGAAGTTGAACTCAGACACTTAAAAACTGGCCTTGCTCCATGATCCACATAATCAAGGGCAAATTAAGCACATAAACAAACAACAGCAACAGAGATGACACTATATCAAAATCTTTGTATTATTTCCATTAGTTTTTATAAATTTTGAGATGGAGTCATGTTAAATTGCTAAACTGCTTAGGGTGGGTTCAGACTTGTATCCTCTTGCTTCAGCTGCTCAACTAACTCAAAAATGTCAGAAGCACTGAATATTTTCAAGGTTCTGAAGAAAGTTACAACATTCAACTCTCACATATTCACCAAGGACAAATAAACAGAACTGCCAAACACATCCATGATTAGCAGTATCAGGAAAGAAGTCACAAGTTAGTTTTCTAGAAATATAAGTTTCTTATATTTTTATCTAAGTCAGAAAACAAATTACTAAGTTAATAATTTTAGGTCACCTTTATATGTTTTCTAGAAATATGAGTCTCTTAGATTTTGATCTAAGTGCCAAAATATAATGTTCAATAAAAAGTTACAAAACCCAATCATTTAGTACAGTACTTTTAAGAAATTCCAATGAATTTTCATGCCAATATAATACTTAAATATGTAAGAGATCATGGTAAATTTCTGCATTTGAGGTACCTCAAACATTATAACAGATTATTAAATTTTTTTAAACAAAACCTGACATTTGTTTGCTCTTCATTTTAAAGATATTTCATTTCCAAAGAAGCATGAATAATCATAGAAATAAGGAATTCATGTAGAGAGATTAGCCCAAAGGATGAAAGAACTATAACAAACTATTATGGCTTCTATCTAGATGGTCCCACAAAGCCTCGTGTGCTTATATGTAGGACTTTTCATAGGTGGCTGGGTCTAAAGTGTGTGATACTGGCATTAAGGGTGTGATACTGAATTAGTCCATCAATTGGTTTTTTACAGTTCTGTGGATGGATAACCGGAAAACCCACCCTGGTGTGGGTTGCACTACCCAAAAGGGTTTGGTTTGTTGCTTGCTGCTTGCTACTTGCTGCTTCCTGCCTGCTATACCATGAACTATTTTCCTCTGTGATGTTCCCCTCCTGTGCTTCCCTGCCTGTTGACTGTGGACTGAAATCTCTACAAACTGTGAGCTAAAATAAACCTTTTCTCATTTATCTTGTATGTGTTATAGTACTTTGTTGCAGGTGTTGGGTACATTGAGGAAAGTAACTAAGGCATAAATAGCAATTTTCAGCAATATCAAAGTCATAGGTAAAGGATAGCAACCAGAATAAACACAGCAGGTCAGTAATGAGAGACTGGATCTAACCAATGTCCCTATTCTGCAGGAAGGATTGATCTGAACACAGGAAGATTCCAGAACAGGAAGGTTGTGCCAACCTCCATGATGTGACCAGTGGGATCCAGTACAAATACTTCCTTCTAATTTCCAGGGTGTTTGAAGAGAGGTGTCTATGTTAAGAAACATCAAATCATTTCACATGCAGCTCCACATAAATCACATATTTCTGATTGCTAACCTATTTGTTTTGATTAGTTTTCCTTGTCCATATTTGACACTCAACCGAGAAAGAATTTTTGGTAGATAGGAGAGTTTCACTGATAAAATGTATAAAGACCACATAAAAGACATCACCCAGAGGAAGTACAGGAGGAAGTGAGGGGTGAGACACAGTCTCTGAATCCAGCCCCCATTTCTGCCTCTTTCTTGTCTTTTTCTTGGTCATTTTCTCCCATGGCCCCAGTTTTACTGTTGTTGCTGCCCACGGTCATGGCCCTCAGCTTTCTAATTCTGTTAGTGTCCTGTGGTTCATTTTTCAGCCCTTTCTTTGTGCTGTGATGTTCTGACAAATGGAACCTCTCTCCTGCCATGAAGAACACTGCTGTTTGGTTGATGGGGCACAAGGCAGTTACCTGAGATTCCCCAGGTGACATTAAGGGAAAGACTTAGGAGTTACCATGATCATGGGCCACAAAAGTATGGAATCGTAGCCTGATCTGAGTTAGCCAAGTGTGGCAGTGCAGGCCTGTAATTTCAGCCTTTTTGGAGGCTGAGGCAGGAGCATTCCAAGTTGGAGTTCATCCTAGGAAACTAAGCAACTTAATGAGACCAACTCTGTCTCAAAATTAAAAACTGAAAAAGAGGCTGGAAATGTGGCTCCATGTGAAGGTTGTCAGCTCAGTCTTCAATACTGCTACCAAAAAAAGTTTGCCAATGATGCCTGTGGCTGAGGAAATGTTTATGACACAGTAAGTGAAAAACATGGCACAAAATTCTATGTGATTCTATTCTAGAATTATCTTAACTATCTTAATATTCTCCAAAATTATAAACAATGGCTGTTTCTTGATGGCAGAAGAAAATGATGCTTTTTTTCTCCCTTTCTTCCTATGCTTCTCTGGCTTTGTTGTTGCTGATTTGCTTTGCTTTAAATGGCCCAAATATAGGCACTCTTAGCTAAGGCCAAACACGTGACAAAGCAAATCCCCAAAGAACCAACAGCAACTCTGTGGCCCTGAGTCATCCAGAGAGCCAGAGCTTGCTCCGCACTGGGTGGTCAATAACAGATGTCCAGGGAGACTGGGCAGGGGACCACCTGTGAACAGAGCTGTAAGGAGAAATCTTCTTTAAGAGTCCTTAACTTGGGGGAAGAGAAGAGTTTGGAAATCAGGATGATTTTTTTGAGTGGCAGCAGTGTAGCAGAGGCCAACAAAACCTCATGAGCAAGAGGATGCCTGAGAGTTATGGGTGCATTTGGGGATATTTGTTTCATGAGCTAAAATAATTTGGAAACCTTGGCCGATTTTGCTGGCACCTCCAGGTCTCTGTGCCACATCCCATAGGAGCAGCGGACAGGAACACGTGTGCTGGAGAAGCTCAGGGTTACAGAATCTGCCTCGCTGAACAGGAAGAGGTCCAAGAACACTTCAGGGACAGAAACAAACAGCATATCCTCATGTAATTGTTTTCCAGCAGACCTGAAGACAGGGGCTGCAGTCCAAGATGTCCAGATGTCCGGTCACAGCCCCTGGAAAGCTTGGTTCTACAGTCAGAGGGACACAGCAAGGAGTTATAATGATTGGAACTTCCTAAACCTCCTCTCTGCGAACGCTCCTGAGCAGAGGGGAGAGAAGGGCCAGTTGCACAGTCCTGAGGTCACACCTTTAAGTTTTGCTTTGTATTTGGTTTCTTTTCCAAATATGCATATAAATGCATAGGAACAGGAAGGAAAAGATTGGAAGTGCATGAACCTGGATATTAAGAATGGGTTTATTTTGTTCTTAGGTAATAGAATTCTATATGACATTGTTTCACCTCTTTTTCATTTATGTGCGTTTGCATCCTTATTTACACTCACATTTCACAGTTTATAATGATTTTACACATGCTTTGGGGATAAGAATATTAGCTGTAAAAGGTTCAAACTCCAGGATCATGACAACTTCTTTTAATGTTACAAACCCTAATGAGATCATTGCCTCTGTGAACACAGTTTCAAAGCCTTTCTCTTAACTGTGTCAGGAGCTTTTATTTCCACCACAGATCTATTTATTCTAATGAAACGTCTTTCCTCTGAGAGTGGTAATCAGTCTCAGGCCATCTATCAAGGACAGCGAAGGGGGAAGTATATGATCCTGTGTCATAAAAAATAGAAGTTAAGAGAAACCAAGTAGAGTCTACCACCTGCCCCAAAACACAATAAAATGAAAACATAAAAGGCATAAGGAAGGGGCTGGGGATTTAGCTCAGTGGCTTAAGTGCCTGCCTGGCAAGCACGAGGTTGTGAGTTCAATCCCAGGTAGGAAGGGAAAAAAAAAAAAAAGACGTAAGGAAGGAAGAAAAGGATGAGTCGTATTTCTGCCACCAAAGAGCAAGTGCTGTTTACAATTTTGGGTGAGAGTGTATGTGTATTTATTTTAACATACTTAATCTTGAACATCTAATTTTATTGCCATTTTTTTCACTTAAAATGTCAAATGATTTCTGCAGTCATTCAAATGTGTTTCGCTTGAAAACACAGACGGGCACCTTTATCCTCAGGCTGTCACTTCTGGAGGAGGAAAGTCTGTCCCCTGCTCGCTCCCCTTTCCACGTAATCACAACTTCCCTGGCATGGCATTGTAACCATGAGAAAGCCTAGCCAGTCTACAGGGCTTTGCACCATTCTCAGCACATGCAGCAGGGTACAGCCCAGGGGACTCTGGGTCACTGAATCAAGGGAAGCTTGAGGAATCAGAGGGCAGAAATGTGAGGGCACCTGGTCTGGGTTAAGTAGCAGGGGGGCAGGAGACAAGCCCTAGTGCTTCAGCTGAGGCCTCCTGAGACTGTGTAGCAGAGGTTAGACAAGCACCAGCCTGTTCCAGGTAGCTGATATCCCCATGGGGTACCTGAGGTCCCATAGATGTCCCACCAGGTGGTACCTGGATGGCTGCAAGACTCACGCCTTTGACTTCTTGAACCAGAGCCTCAACTAATTTTACTGTGTGCTTGTGGAAGGAATAGGAAGGAAAGGGGTAGTGGGCTTCCTTCCAGCAATAACAACAGTAACTGATCTGCACAAAAAACATCAGATATTTGTAACTAAGGCAAAATATGTGACAGAGCAAATTCCCAAAGAACCCACAGCAGCTCTGTGGTTTTGAGTCACCTGGGGAGTCAGCGTTGGGAGGTTGGTTTAGGATGCCCAGGGAGACTAGGCAGGGGACCACCTGTGAACAAGGAAGTCCAAAGAGATCTCCATCAAAAGTCCCTAACTTGTAGGAGAGAAAGATTTGAAAACCAAGGGATTTAAAAGATTACACTGTTATTTTGTTTAGTGTGTAAATTTGTTTTCACAACATTATTTACCATTCATCAACAAAAAAAGAAAACAATCCCCTAAATTCAAAGATCTAATCTAAGATACATCCAGACCCAATAGTCACCACAGATGTCATTCCAGGGTCTCCCCATGGGGTAAAGCTTTCCCATCTCTCACCTTGGTCCCCCACAGTGGGCCCAAGGTTGCCTCACACATCTTCACAGCTCTCCCACATCCCAAAGCTCTGGGATCCAGTGCTGGATTCCCTGCCCCAACTTCCTTGAGCCCAATCTAGGTTGACTCTTTAACTCCAAAAGCAAAACCAATCTCATAGCTCAAGTAGTCCAGAACAGTCTTAATTTCAAATAGTTCACTATTTGTTTTACGTCTTAGGATAAAAAATATGGTCATGAAACACTTATGATAATCTCCTTATAGCCTAGCTAATAATTGTAATGTCAGGCCTGGAACTCCTTATGTGTAAACTGCATGTCTGCTTCTCAGCATCTGGCACCCTGGCACATAAGAGGTCCTGAATACACAAAAATAATAACCAGATGCATCTCCCCATCATTCTCAGTCCTTCCTTGTGCACTATTCATCAGGCATCAAAGCAAATTGGTTGAATCTGTGGGTTAATAAATTTAATAATAGTTTGGTGAAAACAGAAAACATATCCACACTGAATTTACTACAGCAGATACATGGAAGGTACTCAACAGAATTCGGTTTAATTAATTCAATTAACAGGATAATTTATGATTGGTCTCAGAACAAAGAGATTATTAGGAAAAAGTCCCTACAGGAACCACATCTGGTGCCAGGGAAACAAGTAGAGAAAATGAAACCCGCCGCCTGGAGCACTCACTTGGGCTGATTCCCCTTATTAGAGGTCTGATTCTCTCACAAGAAAAGACAAAACCTGCCCCACTGCAAAGCAGCATCAGCCTCAAAAAGCCACACTAAAACCATAAAAATGTGAGGAAAGAACATGGCTCTAATTCCTCAGATGACCAAGAGTGTAAGCAGGACAGTGGTTCCCAAAGGACATCCATGTCCTTGCCCAGAACCTGGGATGATGTGGTTTACATGGCAGGAGGGAATGAAGCTTGCAGAAGGAATTAAGGCTGCTCACAGGCTGACCTTCAGACAGGGTGTCTGTCCTTAAAGATCTGAGAAGGATGGGCATGGTAACAGGAAACTCAGTGGGAGAGGAAGGCGTGACATTCCTGTCACAGGGATGCAGCCCCGGGGGATTCACCCTACTGTCACTGGCTCTGCAGATGGATGGGCTCCTCCGCAACTGGTAACACCAGCAAAGAATTCAACCCTGGAGCCTCCAGAATGAATATCCTTGCTGATCCCTGGATTTCAACCACTGAAACTCATTTCTGACCTCTGACCTCCAGGATGTACAAGAGAATAAATGTGTGTTGTTTAAAGCCATTAAGTTTGTGGGGTTTGTTACAGCAGCCACTGAAAACTGATACACTGAGCAGCAGTGATAGCATCAGTCTATGCAGGGCCGTATCAGGTGCTTTCTGCATTGCTGCTATCGTGTTTCATGCTCATTGCAGCTTTGCGCAGCATAATCATTGCCACGATTTCTTAGCTGTGAGTCTGGAGAGGGTGCCTAGTGGCCCACAGCCACTCAGCCCATCGGAGCAAAGACAGAGTCCCAGCCCACAGCCAGCACTGCCTTACTACTATGACCCACAGCCCAGACCCCTGAACCCTCTGCAGCTACTGTTGTTACTCTGTCCAGGTCATGGACACTCTGAACCCACAGTGCACAGTGCACACAAATGCACCCTCTCAAAAGTAGGGGTTTGGGGTCACTCTACTGCCTAGGAGTTCATAAGTTTCTGATTAAGAATATTGACCTAGACTTCAATTATGAATTATACTTTATACCTCTTACATTTAATGGCTTCCTATTTTTTCCCAGTGATCTGAGGATTGGTTTCCACATCTTCTCTGTGCCCTCCAGAGCACTTCCCAGAAAGCTCAGATTCACTAAGTTTTCATATGAACTCATTGTAGAAATGCTACTCTTGCCATTCCCACCACCCAATTTCTAACCTTATAATGTGTCTTCTCTTGACACTCTGAATTTTTATTTATCAATGAAGAGAGCTGTGTCTATGAGCTAAAGAGACGGATTTCACATCTCGTAAATGTTAGACTTAATCGTCAACTTGATTGGCTTTGGGACCTGCCCAGGGTGTTGGAGGAACACATTTGTGTGTATGGGTGGGTCATGCAAATACGGCTTGGGGCCTACATCTGCTTCCCAGCCCCTTCTTTGATAGCACTGTTCCCCTCCTCTGCTTTCCCGATGCCATGAACAGAGTAGTTTTCTCCACCACACCCTTCTGCCATGATGTTCCTGCCTTGCAGCCAGCTGACCATGGATGGAACCCCCTGAAACCATGAGGAAAATAAGACCTCTTTTACTTTAAATTGTGGGTGTCTGATATTGTGCCCCAGGAATGGGAAAGCTTATTAACACACATCTCTAAGGTAATCTGCCTTCCAGAATAAAAGCCCCATTAGAAGTGCAAACTTTGAACATTTTTTCTCTGACAAGCACCTTGTGCTGGAATCCAAGTCTTGCCACTGAGTACCACACACTCCCCATGTCTTGTTCACATCTCATATGGATCTAAGAGAAATTCCACTTCAGGGTCCCTGCCAAAATGCTATGAGTATCATGGATGCTCAGAAAGTGAGCACTGTTAGTTTATTATTAATGCTATGCAAATCCAGCAGAGAGATTGCTACTGCTGGTTAGAACAAGTTGAGTAAGACTATAAAGCCATATCAAGTACAGATTTTGTGAACAGACAGTAATGGGTGAGTTGCTCTACATAATGCATATAAAATGCGGATTTAGGGTTGGGGTAGAGTTAGCATTCTAAGCCAAAAGAAAAATAGCAGCAAGTCATAGATGCAAGAGAGAAGACTGGTTGTAGAAGATCAAGCTGGCCACAGGGAGCATGACCAAGCTGACCAGCTCCAGGAGATGTGAGACACTCATGAAGTCTAAACAAAATGGCCTGAGATACCCTAGCAGTCTAAGAAGTTAAACATATTCCAAAGAGCTAAGTTTTCTTAACATGCTCGATATAAAGTATCAACCTCGCCTGCTGCACTGCTAAAATAAGTAGAAATTTTAAAAGCTCTGTAGCTCAAATTAATTGGGGAGGTGCTGGAGACCCCATCTTCCCCGAGTAAGTTTACCAAGTGCACTGCATGGAAGGGCCCGGAGGATTCTATGGCAGGGAAACATACTTGACTTCACCTGACCTACATTTCCCTGATGCATTAATCATATGACCTTTTTTGGGAAATATTACTCATAACTATTCGCAGCTCTGTCTTTTATAAAACACACTCTGGGGAACTCTGCAGCAGGGCCAGGGCAGGTGTGGGTTCCTGTCAGAGCCAAGGTTGGCTCTGATAGAGAGAGGCTGAAAAAGAGGGAACAGGGTTAGTTATGGGCAGTAGCATGCAGTCTGGCTTTCATGAGAAAGAGATGGAAATTATTTATAGGAAAACAACACAAAGAGACCATCAACCAGACCTGATGACTGACTCACAGCATGGGGGAGCAGTGCCAGGAGCCTGAGAAACAGCACGAAGGCTCAGATCTGTGCAGCTGGGTGATGTGGTTGCCAGATCGGGGATAAATAGGGCTAGAAGCAGCCAGGAACCCCTCCATCCAACTCCCACCTAGAAGGCCTCATAGGCAAAGGTAGCAACTATGAGTCAAACTGAAATGTAGATTTTTGCAAGAAGAACGTGCTGCCCTAAAATGTTAACATTTTGTCAAGAAGAGATAAGTTTAGAGAAGCCTAAAGTTCAGGCCAATTAGAGACCAGGATGAGAAAGGGACAACAGGACTGGCATAGTGGAGCTGTGAGTCTAGACAGGACAAAAAGGCAGAATCATCAAGAACACAAAGCACTACAAATGCTGGGGAGGATGGCGGGGTGTCTTCTGCACTGTTGGTGGGAATGTAAACAAGGGCAACCACTGTGGAAACCAATGTGGAGATTTCTCAGGGAACTAAAACTACAAGTTCCATTTGATTCAGCCATTCCCCTTCTAGCTGCCTTCATGAAAAAATAAAAGACATCGTACTATAGAGATACACACATGCCCATGTTCATAACCACACAATTCACAATCGCCAAACTGGAGAAGCAGCACAGATGCCTGACAACAGATGAATGAATAAAGAAAATGTGGTATTTACACCATGCCGGATTATTCAGCCGTAAAGAAGGGTATGGTACGCTCTAGCCACTTCTAGGAAAACGGACGGAACTTGACACACAGCATTAAGTGAGATACATCAGACACAGAAGGTTGAATTTTGCAGTTTCTCGTACACAAGAAACCCAAAATACAAACAAAGAGTGAAAAAGAAGAGGTGTTAGGAAACAGGGAATCAGATTTCCTGGAGATGGGGAGGGAAGCAGAAGCAGGAGGTAGAAAGGTGGGAGGGAGAAGGAAAGGACACTGAAAATGATCAAAACATGATGTATATCCACCAAGTGGCCAAACAAATGTAGTTATTTTATGTATTGCTAACATATCCCAAGTAAGTAAAAATTTAAAAATGGAATGTAGAGCATTTTCCAATAACTTCATAAACTGTTTCTCTCTTAAAAAAAAAGAAGTGAAACAAGAGCAAACCTGTGTACTATAGGAAGTCAGGGAGGCCAGCGCGGCGGAAGGTAGCAGTGGTGGGGGAGGGATGGATGGACCAACAGCAGTCACTAATCAAGAAAGGGACTGGGACAGGGACAGGGACAGGGACAGGAGGATGGCAGGTGCGCAGAGAGACACAGCTCAGCCAGTGAGCCATTGTTTTTCAGTCTCCAGCAAAGATGGGAAAATAGTTTTATAACCCAAGACACGGAAGAGGTTAAGGTGACCTCACAGAAACAATTTTAAAAGTGAGCAAGTACAACCGTGTTCACACAGAAGCTCCTTGTCACGCATAAAAGATGGAAACTGACAAGCTGCATATATATATATATATATATATATATATATATATATATATATATATATATTTGGAGGCAAAGCTCCAACCAAATTGAAAATGCAGTTAAGAGAGAACACAGAATGGTTCTTCAAAGTTTGGGCTTCAGAGTCTCATGGTCTGGGCTAGCAGCTGACTGCCACTATTCATTTTTCTGACCTGCAGGCTTGCCTGGTAGAATGCGCTTAATGATAACCTCTGCACCCCAGGTTCACTGTGAGAACCAGACAGGTGGCCATGTGGAGAGCATCTATCACCCAGCCTGACTCGCACTAACACTGGATAGGCAGCTACCTCTGTTAACAGGAGCAACTGCCATAGCAGCTGAGGTAACAGTGTTTGTTGATCTTATTTTGTTCACAGGAGAAGTGACCTCCAGAGAGGTACAAATCCTCGGCTCTGTGCATGACATGTGACTGATTATGCAGTTTACACCAAGGGTGTTTTAGGTGCACAGTTTTTGTTTTGCTTATCTGCTGTGGGTCTGGCTGTATTTCAGATACCCTGTTGCTGGGCATTTTCATCGCAGGTGCCTTCTTCCCTGATTGGGACACTTTGTCTTTCCTGAAATTCAAGATGGCAGCAGGACCAAAATGTGTCTGATGTATAATTTATTACTTATTTTACATGCAAAAGATACTCTTTCAAAAGTTGACCAGGAAGATACTTTTAATGAAATTATTTAATTATGCTAAATCTATTTAAAAAACAACCTTGCCAAGCAAAATCCAGGGAAGCACAGAGATAGAACACTGGTTTGGGAGGTTTACAAAAATGTAGGTCCTTATGCCAGCTCCTGTTAGTCCTCTGCGAGCCTCAGTTTCCTTGCCTGAGAGGCAGGAGGCTGGACTTGCAGGCAGGGCTCCCTCCCTCTATGTTCCATGACACTAAAACAGTGATGGGCTTGGATGCAACCCTGAGCACAACTCTGCTCTCTCCTTCCTGGCGGGACCGTGCACAGAATTCTCTCAAGTTCAGAACTGTGTGTGTTGTAACAGTGTGCACAAGAGAACTGGGGAGGTCTTTAACTGCTCTTGAAGTGCAGCTCCTCTGAGTTTCCAGGGGCATAGCAGGAAGCATGGGACATGAGTAGAGCCAGAAAAGCTGATCTGCTTGATGGGGGAGGGGTGAGCCTTAAGCAGCCTGAAGTCCCAACCCCAACTGAGCTGACAGGTGGAGGTGCCAAGTAGGAGGAGGTCCTGTGCTCACCTCAGTTCCCCCCTCCTGTGGCCTATGAAGGAGGGAAGCAGCTGCCTTGGAAACTCCTCTTAGGTCCTCTCCAATCTCCAGCCCTGCTGCCAGAGCACCCTCCTGACAGCCTCCTCTCCCTCCTCACTGGGCCTCCTGCTCCAGCTGCACAAAACACAGGAGGTGAAGAGACTGTGCAGCCAGGCTCTTGGGCTGGCTGCCTGGTGGGAGTTCCATCTCCTCAGCTTGCCTGGGGTTCTGGGTCACCTCAACTTCCCTGCCTTGGTTCCCTCACTGGAAAAGAGAGCTGATGCCACTCCTTGGTCACATCATGGTCTTGAGGAGAAGTCAGATCAAATGGGACAAGCAGGGAAGGTACTTAGACAGGTAGTAGAGATACAAAACATTAGCTACAGCTGTTGTTGTAGCTGCTACTGCGATCTGATATCGATGAGACGGTCATCCTCCTGTGCTAACTGATAAATACTAACTACTGAGACTCACCAAGTCCTAACTTTACTTGGAGCAATGCAGCACCTACTGTCCCTTCCACAGGGTGTTGGTGCTGGATACACAGTAGCACCCTGAGCGCCCAAAAACGCTGGCCATAAGCAGTAGATCAGTCACTCCACTCACATGACAGGTAATGACTGCAGTCTCCTCCTTCAACTCTGCACCAGGTTACAGCATGAAAAGTTAAAAGTTATTGCATCCCTTGGGGCAGAACGGCACAGAAAACAAGCTGATTTCCTCCTTCTCTTCCTGAGGCTGCTTCTCCCTCCACTGTGGGCTCTCCTGACTACCGATCATGGCAAGGTCAGATTTCACGTGCCAATCTGTCTGCCACCAAGGCCTCAGGAGTGGCGTCAAATACAACTCCAGATGCTCAAACCTAGACCACAGGGGCCATTTGGCTTAGCACCTCCTTGGCAGGGCTGCACCAGCATCTGGAGCTCCCAGCATCTGAAGCTCTGGTTTCACATTTCCTTGCTTTCTTGGTTAAGGACAGAATCTCAGGGTTGAGGGAGCTGGAATTGCTTGCAGTCTCCGAGGCCAGAAACCTTCCTCAAACACAGAATCACTAACTTGCAGATACTCGCAAACTAGGTCCCACGGTCATGATTTCATTGGGGCTATTTTTCCAGTGATATTATTGAAACTGTTGTTCTATTCCTCCTCCTAGGGTGACCCTGTTTAATTGTAGACACCTGCAGGTATCACAGGGCCTTAAGTAAGATTTGCCCAAATTCCATGGGGCAAATTCTGCCCACCCTGGTGGGTATGGGCCAAGGCCCGCTGGAGCTAGGGCAGACTCAGGAGCTACACACAGCTGGAAACTCACCCTTGGGGGATTAAGAAGTCACCTGAAAACTGAGCCTTCTGGCACCCTGAGATGCTGAAATGTGGTATTTCCTGTCACTGTGAGGGAGGAGCCCTTGGGGTTACTGCAGCGAAATTCGCTTAGCATCTCTGCCCTGCAGCAGAGCTGTGCAATCCAGAGCTTTCCCTTAGGTTGGGATGCTCAGGGTTAGGTCTGCACACAGGTAGCACAGGCATTGCCAGAGTCTACCTGTCCACCACACCTGGGAGCAGCTGTCCACATCTGGCTGCATCTGGCTTTATAGATGATTAAAAGATTAAATGTTCTCATACAACCAATCTCTCCATCTCTCTCCATTCCTCCTTACTGCCCTTCCTTTCTGTACACACAAGTACATCACACAGACAGGCAGGCAGTTTTCATGACAGAGAGATAGACAGACAGACACTCACAAACTCTCACACACCTCTCTTATCAGTGAAAACTTTGACTCTAAGGATTATTTTCAGGTCTGAAAACAGACATTCTGCCAGCAAAGAACTTATCTGATTCAGGTCTCTTGTGGCCAGGCCAGGTCAGGATTCCACATACTGCCTGCCAACTCACAGAAAAACAACACTTCACATAAAGTTATTAAAGCACACTGCACATGCACAGCAAGCAGCCCTCGTGCCCCCTGGCTCATGGTCAGCCTGGGCCCCACACAGGGAGGCTGCTCCAGGGTGCGCCTCATACCTTGGCAAGAAGCAGCATTTGCCAAAAGCTCTCTGAAGGTTGTTTACCTCATTTCAAATATTTTATTTTAAGTAAATCATCCAAACCAAATTTACTTCTTTTCTACTGGAAAGAGAATAGTCACAAGCTATTTAAAAAAAAAAACCAGCAATGTTCTTAAGTACTCTTCGCAGGTCTGGTTTTGAGAGTTTCCCTTCTCGATAGACTCCTCAGTGCTATTCAGACCAAGCCTATACTTCCATTCCTCCTTTATCGCTTCCTGCCCACAGGACTGTGCATCACCATCACAGCTGACCACTGCAAGGGCACCCAGAGAAAGGGTCTGCGTATTCATGCTTCATCCTTACTACTAAACACATCCAAGACTAAGACCAAAGCAGGCAAGAAGAAATTCTGCAGGAGTGAGACACAGCTTCACCCCTGCTGGAAATATGCAACATTCATTCAACTAACATTGAAAATCAAAAGGAGTCAGTAGGTATTTGAGCTCTGTAATTAACCTACTTAGTGCACATAATGCATAACCTACTTAATGCCTCCTTCCAAGAAAGAACTGAAGGGAGCACACGCGCACGTGCACACACACACACACACACACATCCCTACTGAGCAATTCAAAACATGCAAGCTTAAGGGCTGGGGATTTGCTTAGCAGTATGTCTGCCTGGCAAATGCGAGGTCGTGAGTTTGATCCTTGGCACAAACAAACAAACAACAAAAAAAAACCCACAAGTATAAATGTACACGTGAAACTAGAAGTCAGTTTAATGTTCAACACTGAATGCCATTGGAATTGGGCTCCAAATTTATTTCTAGCTTACAATGAAAGCAAAAATGGTGACTTTTAATCCATCAAGTATAACCCTCTGCAGAGCCAGGGAATTAAATGCAAAACCATATTCAAGCAAACCCAGGGGCTCTGACTTTGGCCTTCAGGCTGGGGAGGGCAGCAACACTGTGTTCTCTGGCTGTTTCAGCAGCAGCAATGACAGCCAGTTAGTGCTCCAGCTCTGCAGCTGCTCACCTCTGCCCTCATCTGGCTCTGTCCCTTTGGGAGTAGGGCTGAGGTTCTTGAACGGGGGTAATTTGACCTGCAAGAGGCATTTTGGGTTGTCACAACCTTGGGAAGGGGCACTTAGTGGGCAGAGTCTAAGGATGCTCTTAAATAATCTGCCAGGCAAGGACAGTCCCACCAGAGAGTCATCCAGCCAAAGACAGAGGCTGAAAATCTCAGGGTATACTTAACCAGATTTGAACACTGTAGACACACTAAACATTAGACAGTACCTCTTTATCACATACACCTTTCATATTTGGTTTCTTAGTTAAAATGTTCCTAAGAAATTTTTTAAAAAGAAAACCGTGGCTCAATCTGAAACCATGGTGTGTGTGTGTGTGTGTGTGTGTGTATGTGCATGTGTGTATGTGTATGCAAGTATTAATAAAAACGAATAATAATTAAAATGTATTAATAACAATTAAGTCATATTTTTCTGTTTTTTTAGAAAACAGAAAGTTTGCTTCATAGGCTTAGTCTCCTCTCAAAACCTACATAGCAAAAGAGCTTTTATAGTTGACAGAGGAGGGAAAATGAGCCCAAACATTTGTTCTGGATCCTGGACAAAATGACAAAAAGAATCTCAAAGTAATAGGTACAGAGGCCACAGCTAAAGGACATCCCAACAAGTCTACCTGGCTGCGTTGTGAAAGTTGGACATTTCTTATAAAAACTGGAAGCCATCCCATCTCTGCACTGACTGAGCAGATGAGCCTGGCCAAGAAGAATGAGTTTTACAGCAGGGATGGAAGGGCTGCTGGAGAGGAGAGAGCATAAACACATGGAAAGAACACTGCAGGAAGTTGAGAAATTGCCATCGATGATATAATTTAGATTTGGACAGAGAACTGCATGCCTGAGTGCCTCAGCTCTGACCTGCCTGAAGCAGGTGCAGAGTCAGTGGCCTCCAGGTGTCCTTGCAGCTGGCTGGCTTCTGCCCATGCCAGCTGTCTCTCCTGGTGACGGAGGCCTGGGCTCCTTCGTATGCCTCTCACACGTGAGTTTATGTGACTGTTGCCGATTTGGCTGTTATCATGCCCATCCTTCTAGTCTTGGCTTTTCTTTCTTTTCTGTCAATGACCTCCTTTCTAAGAAGTTGCTAGTGCTCTAGATATGGAAAGGTCAATTCACAATGGGTGAACTATGCATAACAAAATTTAGCTTTGCTCCCAAGTCTCTCAATAATCACTTTTTAGATTCTCATGACATAAAATGGATAATTCAAGATTTGGGCTGTTTCTGGATGAGCCTGGCCAAACATTTTTAAGAAGCTAAGGGTAGTGATCCTACCTGATGACAATGTGATTGTGGATGTGACCTGCCTAACCTCATGCACGTCTCCATTGCCATGGTATGCAGGAAAATTTCATCCCTGTAGATTACAGCTGTTGATTCAGAAAAGAATGAAACTGAAAGCAGCCCCAGAAGCATCCTTAAACAATGCTTCCGAACCAGGCACAGTGGTGCACGCCTGTGATCCCAGTTCCCTGGGAGGATGAGACAGGCAGTTTACAAGGTCGAGTCCAGTAGGGGTAACTCAAAAACTTAGCAAGACTCTATCTCAAAATAAAAAGAAAATTCAAAAAAAAAAAAGGACTAGGAATGTAGCTCAGTGCATAAACATTGTGGTTCTGTGAGGGTGAACTCTTGAGAGCTTTCAATGATAATCAAGAGCCTACTGTAACCTATGTGCCACAGGCTTGCCATCGCTGGTTGTATTTAATTCCCAGTACTTATTTTTTTAAAAAAGCTTCTTCTTCAGAGAGTCTCTGAAAGGATGATTAAATGTTATAGTTTATACAAATTACTTTAAATCTGCTGGTGTGTTAATCATAGCAAATTCTTCTTCCTATATTAGTTTCTGAATTCTACCAAGTTAGAAACCCTGGTGTCACCTGTGATGAAGCCAACTCATTGTAGCCTGATGGGCTCATGAGATACTTCCTGGCTGTGTTAATCCTGCTCATCATACACAGACCTAATCTGACAAAGCATTGCCAACACCCCTTCTCCAGTGAAATACTTTGGAAAGCCATCTCAAAGCCACATGCATTTGAGAAGGACTGAAACAGTGATTTGCAGATATGTTTATGTGCATCTGATTGGAAACCCATTGCCATGTCTGGCCCTGGGGTTATTTGTGCAGTCTCAGCTGGCTTCCAGAACAGGTCATATGCAGGAAGAAGCTCCAAGAACTCAGCTAAAAGTCACAGGACTACAGCACC
This sequence comes from Hydrochoerus hydrochaeris, assembly GCA_004027455.1. Lineage (NCBI taxonomy): Eukaryota > Metazoa > Chordata > Mammalia > Rodentia > Hydrochaeridae > Hydrochoerus > Hydrochoerus hydrochaeris. The sequence continues at coordinate 16,699 of PVLA01008090.1, forward strand.
ATCGTGAGCCAATGACCTCTGCACCCTCACCAACAGCCACTCTGGCAGTGCCCAGGCAAAGGGGTGAAGAGCACGGTTCGGGCTGAGGGAGGAAGCGCAGCTGTGCGGTTTCATCCTGAGAGCCAGAATCCCTCCTGGATTAGGGATGCTTGGTGTTCCTGGATGTCATTATCTCAGCAGCTATGATGGCAAATGCTATTAGCAGTTTAAATGCGCATAATGTTTATGTTATCTGGCCCTGTTTAAAATCTCATCAGATCATTTATCTTCCTGATTCTCATAGCAACAAGTTCTGATGGAAAATGCACATTTGTCTCAATCGCACTTCTATGAGAGGATTACAGCTGATTAATGTGTCTGTAGGGAGGGGAACAACTCCATCCCAGGCCCAAAGAATTAAAGTGTGCAGAAAAGAACACTACTAGTTTCCTTACTGCATCATAAAATGCCAGACAAATAGCAACAGCACATTTTCAAAGCAATGAACTTACTTTCAGTGCAAATCGGGCAGCATCCTTTTCTGTTGAGAATTTTACCCTATGCAGGAGAAAAACAAATACAGAATTAATGCTAAAAACAGGGTCTGCTGAAGACAAAAGGTCTATTTTTAAATCTAATACCAGATAAACCAAGGAAGTCAGGTCAAGCTGTGTTTGAACTCAGCACCCAAAAGGTAAAGTAAAGTGAGGTTTCAGGTATCGGGTTCTGAGGCCAGGCCTGGTCCTTCCTGTGTGGAGCCTCTGAGAAGTGTGAGGACTTCAGGCCTTGAGGGAGTCAGTGTTCTCACATGGCCTGGAGGGAAGATGGAGAGTCCCCTCACAGTTATGCAGGGGACTGCCTGCCAACCTGCCAGTCTGGCAGGTCTTCCTCTTCTGTTTGCTTATGGGAGGAGCCTGAACAGTGAATTGCAGTCCAGGCTCAGGGCTCCTGCATCCTGTGGGCCTGGGTGTGCTGGGGATCAAGCTCGGTCAGAGTCCTTCTTACAGAAAGTGGTGTCTTACCTGTGTTAAGTCACTGAGATGTGCTCAGAGCCATTGCGGCCCAGCCCTCAAAAACTCTAAGTGATTTCCATTACTTTCTGGAAACTCACGGCAAGTTTTCCTCACGGTGTGCCTTTTCATGTTTTTACTGAATGACATTTAGAAAAGCAAGCACAGAGGACAACTCTGCCTCATCTGTAACTCAGTGGTCAATCACAGGGAAAAGTAAAGTGAAAATAAATCAGCATTTATGGACCACTTGTGTCACAGATTTCTTGTAGGTCTCTCATGTATGTCACATAACATTGGGTTATTTGCATGAGTGAGAAGTTAACTATATTGAGGGGTTAAGATTATTACATCCATTGTTATTAAGAAGCACGAGAACCTTAGAGTTAAGCACCTCGCTTTTCACAGTTGATGGTCATGAAATGGGGAAGATTAAACCTAGAATTAAACCTGGCTTTGTGTCACCCTCAAGGCTGTGTTCTTCACACCACAAATTTCCATCCTCCACAGTCCTTTATTTTAGGAGAATTTAACGTCGATTGAGTTTCTGTCCTACATTACACATTCCTCGCACTGTATCTCCTTTAAATACCACCACGCTCCAGGTGGAGGGGTTTTGTCCAGTTTACAGGAGTAAGGAAACAGGGCCACAGAGAGGTCACCCACGGCCCATGAGCAGGACACAAAGGTCATACACTGCTCGTTCACTAAGGCCAGATGCATCAGGACATGTGCGGGTATTTAAAAAATAAACCATTATATCAATTTTAAAATGCTGGTTAATTATTACAAAACCAGAACCAGGTCTTTTCTGTTTTCTTGCATCATCTAGGATACATTAAGTCCATGGCAACTTTGAATGAGACTTCAAACTCAGCCCCACTCAGCCATGCCATGGCTTGGGGGCATCAGAACACCTTTTGTTATGGTTGATACATTGTGTCAACTTGAGAAGGTTAGAAGTTTAACTAAGAGACTCAGCAAGGAGCCAGGATCCTTACTTTATAAACATCCTGAGCCTGTGCAAGAGGAGGGCACAGAGATTTTGTGAGGGCAACACTGGCCCTAGAGGGTATGGGGTGGCCTGCATACAATATAAGGGAGGAAAAGAGACTTGCTCTTTCCCTTTTTTGTTCTGGATGCTTTTGCTGGCTGCTGCCTTGAAGTATTGACCTAGTGCCATGCCACCCTGCCTTGGAGCCAACTGATTATGGACTGAAACCTCCACAAACAGTGAGCTAAATAAACCTTTCTTGCCTTCATTTTCAAGTGGTGGGTATTTTGTCTCAGCAATGAGAGAAAAGTAACCAAGACATCTCATTTCCCACAGCTCTGCTATCTGTTTCTATCTGGCATGGAGCCTTCTTTAATTTATCACAACTGGAAGCAGCTGAGGACAAAGCCAGATGAGTCAGCTCAATCTCTGGAATGAGGGCCCCAGGAGCACAGAGGGAGCCTCTCTATCCGCATGGAGCAGAGAGGATTAACGCCAAGTCTGGAACCCAGTGTGGCTGGATTCCCTGTATCTACACTGAGGCAGAAACTGACATCTCGCTTCTTGGGGAAAGAAGGTGGTACAGACCATGGCATAAAATCGGGCAGAAATAACCAAAAGCAAGGTGCAAAGCCAGAGAGTGCAGTTCCATGTAATTGGCTGTGAAGGTCTGGACTCCCTGCAGCCCTGTATGTAAGAAGGAGCACTCACAGCACCCATGTCAGGAGAGTTAAGTGCGGGATCACAAAAAAGCCCCAGTACACATCAGGGGATAGTGTCGTGATGATCCGACCCAGTGCCCACGGAAACCCTGGCAGCCCTTCTCACAGGCCACACTCCTTTGTCCCTGTGGAGTTGCCAGTGGGGACAGGCTGGGACTCTAACATTAAATCTTTCTGCAGCACGACACACGGACTTTTGGAAAAGAGCTGTGTGGTAGCCAAGGACAGAGCAGAATTGCAGATGCTCTTTAAATCGTTTTAGCTTCTCAATTCCCCCAGACGATGCTGAGGAGTTGAGGTGAGGCTGCAAAGGATTCCCATAGGAGGCTAAGCCATCTTCCAGTCTTCCTGCTGGCCTCTGAGATGCTGGCCTCTGAGAAGGGAAGGGGGGAGAGGAGGACCCACTGGAAAGACACTCAGGAACAGAAAGGTGGTCTCTGTGGCTGCTGCTTGCTCAAGATGCTAACAAGCTTGGCAAGGTGCAGAGGAAGGGGCTTGGAAAGGGCTCTGCAGGAACAAGGACCATTTGTGGTCCAGGAACAAGGACCACTCATGAGATGCTGGTGACATAAAGAATGATGCCTTTTGTGTGGCAAGAGGACAATGACAACTGGCAATCCTGCTCCAAGTGGAGCTGGAGGCTTCACCAAGCCTGGGAGTGAGCTGCTTGAGCCACTGGGTTGGCACAACCCATTTGTCTCTTGCAGGAGGAGGAAGCTGAGATCACTAATATGTGCTGAGAGACTCTTTAGCACAGAGGGCCCCCTGAGGACAGCATAAATCATGTGAACCCCTTTTCCCCATGAATATTTACAACAGCCTCTGCTGGAGTCTACCACATCGCCTTTCTCTCTTTTTTTTTTTATAAGAGGTTTTCAGTTTTCTGTCAGGCTTTTTAAAGCAACACTAATTAGGGTTTTTCCTTCTTCTTTCCCCTCTTTATTCAGTTGTGCAACAGCAGCAGCTGTTGTTTTCTGGTACCTCCTTTGGCACTCAAGTGAAAAAAGCAACTTTTGTTTATCATAATACCAGATGTGAATGAAATTAAAAGCTCTCTATAATAGAGAAGGGAGGACAAGTCCTGAATATATGGATACGTTGTTCTCATTCACTGGAAGGTGATGAATAGGTTTGACATTTTCCCAAAATGCATGAAACCTTGAAAGGTTTGGAGTTGCTGAGGTGAATTCAATGAATTCATTATCTTCTTGCTTTAGAAGATAATGGTGCTTTATTCAACATGCCAGACTGTGAGTTTTGAAAGGAGATATTTCCACAAGGACACTCTTTCCATCTGGGGCCAGGGTGAACAGAGAGCTTGAGCAAAGGCCCCTGGCTGCTGCTAGGCTGGAGAAACTTGGCGAATTTGTTAGTAAGCAGCCAGACAGCACTCTGTCAATGAGAAGAAAGTTGTGATTTGAGAAGGGAGAGTAGGAAGGAAAAGGCAAAAGATGGTTAGGATGTTAAGCAGAAAATGTAGCAAAAGAAAACAGGGCAACAGGTCTAGGCAAAGTTGGAGAGGTTCAATAAAGGGAACTGGGAGAAGCCAGTAAAATCCAAAACGTACAACACATATTGTGAAATGGGAAGAAACTGTAAAGGAAAGAGAAACTGGGATGGGGGAAGGAGAAAAGAAGGAAAGGAAAAGGAAAAAATATATATGATAGTTATACTACTAGTTGCTATTAATTCACTGAAAAGAAAGGTTTGTGTTTATATTGTTTGATCAATTTTTCATTCCTATATCTTGTATATGGGCAACTACTTTGATGATAACAATGCACGATATAGTAATCATTATTACTCTCCTACTATTGTGTTTTGAAATTGTCTGTCATTGTTTTTCCTCTTAAAAAAAAACAAAAAAAGAAAAAAACAAGGAGCCAGTGGCAGCTGTGGGCTGGGAGCAAACCAAGAAGCTGATCCCCTCCTGTGAACTAGCCTATGCACAGGCTGGAAGACAAGAAAAGCTCCCCTCCCCCACATGCCAGTTAGCAACCAGCTGATTCAGAGGAACACGGGCTTAGATGATAGCTACTGAAGTAAAAAAATGACTTAATGCTTGTATTGCTTGATTGATTTTACAGGCCTAAAGCTGGAAGCATCTAGTTAAAGAAAAACAATATGCAATATAGCAACTATGGGGCATTTTTTTTGGTCTTGTTTTTGAAATCCAGCAGTGTTCTGTTTTGTTTGATTCTGTTTTATTGATTTGTTTTATTCCCTTTAAAATAAAAAAAATTAAAAAAAAAAACAAGATACTTTCCAGTCAATAGAAAAAAGAAGTTGAGGAGCTGGGACATGGGCAGGCAGGGAGTGTTCACGTGAGGTGAGCCTGGGCAGAAGGAGGAAGCTTTGCTGAGGACCTGGCTTCCCTGATTGTGAAGGCTTTGTCAGATCTGGCTTCTGCATTCAGAAGATGGCAGGTGATCATGCTTACACAGGATGCTTCCCAAGGTGCTAAGGTGAAGAGAAAGCAGACCACTGTCCAGACATACCTGTGGGCAGCTGCTGATGGACATGCACTGCTTCCTGTGACACTCTGTCTTGCCAGTCACACAGGCACAGATGGTGCAGTTGGCTGAGGACCACACCTCACCCTCCTGTGGGACAGAGCACAAAGTTTCGTGAGGGCTGAGCCAGTGGGCAGGGACCACTCTGCTGGGAATGAATGTCTCACCCTGATCCAAGAAAGGTGTCGGAGCTGTCACCTATGGAAGCTGTAGCCACAATATATGGGAATGTTTAAATTTTTAAAACATTGATTACAGTAAAAGGCATATTGATATGAATTTCCCTTAAAATTCTCCTCCTCGATTCCAACACACTTCTCTCATCATTCTCACCGGTTTCTGAAGTAGCTCTAGAAGTTTCTTTCCTGAGTGTTTTTAAGAGGCATGCTTAAAAAATACACAAATACATAGTGAATGCTGTTGCTGAGTACAACCCAGTGGAAAGGCAGGCTCATAAAACAAATTCTGTCCTTATGCACCTTATTCTCTGCATCTGGCACCTTGCAACTTCCAGCTCTTCCCCGTATCAAAATGACCATGAAAGATCAACGTTCTGGATGAATTCAGGACATCAAGGCACCTACCATAGTGCAATTAAAGACAGGAAAGAGGACTTCCTGAACTGCTGCTGAAGAAGTAAAGATGATGGGATGAATGTATTCAAAGTGAGGGGAATATTTTGAGAGGGATTCATGGTAATGTCTCTTTTGCTGCGGTAATTGTTTGTTTAAACATTTACCGTATTTTTGATAATATCTCACAATTTTCCAATTTAAGATAAAGGTGAAAGAGAATTTCATGGTGGATGTGTGAGCTCTCCTTTCAGGATATTAAAGAATCCCCATGTGTCTAACCAGGTTGTATTTGCACCTTCCTCCTCATGCACTGTATGACAGCAAGTATGAATTTCTATGCATGAAACAACAATAACATTCTAATTTCCCTGTTTGATAGGACTGAAATGGTTGTTACAGCAGGCACCAGCAGTTAGCTGGGATGGTCAGAGGCAGTTGATTTGTTTTCACACATGCCACAGGAAAAGGGGGCACATGACAGTGCAGAGCCCAGACAGAAGATGCCACCAGCTACACACAGCTCGTCCCTGCCTGACTGGCACCCTCCTCCCCCATGCAGAGCAGCACTTGGGTAACACATTTCCTGGCTCACAAAGAGTCACTTGAGGAATTTCTTTGGCTGGCTGGCAACTGTCTGGTGTCCAGCAAGGACAGAACAGAAATGAGAACCATGTTTGTGACCCAAGAAGATCTCGGGCCACAGAACTGGGCCTAAAGACACAATGAAGGATCCTTTTTGGGCTTGTGGATCCAGAGGAACAAGCTTTGGCCTTTGTTGGATCCACCTCTTCCTCTTTACTTTTTGAAGGTTTTTTTAAGGACTGTGTATCCTTTAGTGCTATTCAGATGAAAAAGACCTGACTGAACTGGACTTAAAGGCCACCTTTCTGCAGACTCAGTGTCTCTGTCAGTTATTTCAGGCTGCAGTCACCTGCAAGAGTGTGTTTACAAGGAGATTTGCAAGTGCTTTGCATAAAATCCCATCATGAGAGGGTGTCTACTTCATCTTGGTGCTCTAGAGGCAAAGGGTGACTTTGTGTAAGGACAATGAGTGGGCCTGAGCCGGTGTAAACACAACACACACACATGGCCCTGTGTTGGTGGAACACGTCATGGCTTCTCAGAGTCCCTAAGAACCAAGGCCTCTCTTCTAGCTGTGTCAATGATCAGACAGTGTGGCCTGAAGAGCTTCCACAACTGAGCTGATTCTGAGGTCTCAATTCCCAAGGGTATAATGAAGTGACATCTTTGGGTGACTTCCCTCCTGGAGGAAAACAGACTGGATGAGAGGTGTGAGGATCTTACAACAAAGCCCAGGACCTTCATCCTGAGTGTAACGGCCAGTGCAGAGGTTCCCACTGTGACCACCAAGAAATGCTGAAAATCACACATTCTCAGCTCATCAGATGCTAGTAGATGACCTGTCATTTTATCTGGGACAGGGTCCTCTACCTCTGTGGACCACCATGCTGGCCACTTATACTAGGACAGATTTCACTTGAGTACTGTCCAAAGGAAAAAAATTCCTCTTAGGAAAGGGACTTTGCAAAAAGCTTCTAAGTGCACGTGCTGAGATGCATGAGGATCTTGAGGGTCATCTTGGTAAGAGATCCTGAGCAGGCCCACCTGGGTGACAGTGGGAGCCCATAACCACACCCTCACTGGGAAGGGCAACTGTGCAGTGCAGGACCAGATATTCTATCAGCAATGAAGCCAAAAGAAAACATTTTTGAAATGATTTCCTCTCCATCCCATATGACCTTACTTGATTCTAATGTATATGAGTGTGTGTATACAATACCACAGTACACACAAACACAATTAGATACACATATGCACACATGCAGATAGATTGTAGAACTTTCCAACCTGCATTACCCTGGAGCTGTTTAACAGACAGCACAGGGCAACAATGCCCATGAGTTTGACCCCTGATATACCTGGAAAATCTTGTTGCCAAACTTGCACATGCTGACATCTTCTGGGAGCACTTGCAGGAGGCACTGTTCACAACAGGTCTCCTTGGCTCTGTCACAGCTGCCAGGGTGGGAGCACTTCTTCTTACACACCACAGTGGAGTCCTGGGGACCCAAAGGTAAATGGGAAATTAAAGACGAGTTTTCCCAAGGTAGACCAGATATCCTACCTGGCCTTCCTTCAATAACCCACAGGTAACTTCTCTAAAACTTATCCTGGATGTGCTGTATTTTATTTTGCAATAAATCTTTTGTTCTTTTTAAAACGTTACCTATTCATTATCATCTGGACTAGACTGTGGGGCATTCAGGCACACATACTCTACCTTTTAGTGATTTACAACTCCACACTCAAGAGACAAGTCCACTCCAGCTAGTGAATGGCTAGGAAGCCCCACTCACTGCAGACAAAAATGTTTCCTCCTTTCTTCTTCCTGCCCCTCTCCTCTTCCACATTCTTTCTTAACAGAGCTCTCTTGGGTCTCTGCCTCAGCTTTGTGCCACCTTTGATCAAAGGCAATCATGTTTGATCAAAGAGCATAAATTAAGAGCTAACACATCACCCAAGGTGTGTTGTGTCTGCAAAGGAACTGAGTGAGCAGTTCCAAAACTGGGCCTGGCTTCCAGAGATCTTCTGTGAAAGGTGTGACTTTGACTGGGCTATTTAACCTCCAGGAAAGGACAGGGTTAGATCTGTTATTTAAGGTGTGTGGAATAACATGCCTTTCACTGTGGATCTCCTGGCTGGTTTATATCTATGTCTCTCTCTCTCTCTCTTTAACTCTTTAGCTACCAAAAACAAAACAACAGCCATCACTACCAAAATAAATTATTTTAAACTTGAGTCACCTAGAATTTGAGTTAACTCACTAACAAAGATCCTGAAGCTCTCTATAGTAAATGCTTCTTTTCCTGGTCTCACACGTAATTCATGGCATAAGGATGTCTGTGCATGTGTGATGTGTGCCCTTCTAAAGCTCTGGAGCTGTGGAATTCTTTCTTTACCAAGAATTAAATTTCCAGCTGCCTTTGGAGAAAAGCAAACTGTTGCTCAAGAAAGATATGGTACAATGAACAAGACATAAACATGATCTTCCCAAACTGCCAGGCTTAGCTTTGTGATGAATCATAAATCCATGCCTATCCCTTCCCTTGAATGTGATTAAATCCACCATCACTGCCCACTGTCTTTGAGAAATTTCTGTTGGGTACTAGAGCCAGGCAATGTGCCCAAATGTCTATGTCTTGCTTCAGAATCCTCTGGGTGGTTCTTAGAGTGTGGCTCCTGCTACCAGGAGCCATTTTGTGGGTCCCCAGAGGGCGATGTGAGTTATCAGGTAGGAGCTGCATGTGAACTTTTGGTGACTTAGAGCATGATCTCACTTGTGAGGTGGCACCACTGATGGCTGTGCCTGATAAATAAACACCACTGCCATTGGCTAATAACCCCGAAACCCTAACCCTCTTGCTGGCATGTGTGCAACAGTCCCTGTGTATCACCTCACCTTGCAGGTACACGTTGTGCAGTTGTCATAGAGAAATGAAGACCCATTGTCATACACGTCACTGCGAAAGAGGCAGCTCCCAAAAGGCAGATCAAACACTTTCCTCTGGCCTGGAGGGAAGCAACAGCACAGCATGAGAGAGAGGGAAGCCAAGGGTGGCCCATTCTGTCATCAACAATTACAGCACAGGATGTTAAGCCACCTCCCAAGTGCAGGTGAGTCTGGTGCACAAAACGAGAGCCGTGGGCCAGAGGTGGCTGGTGATTCAGGGATCATTAATTTAGAGAGTCACTGCTTAAAGGAATCTGATTCCACATGAACCTGTAAGTTCAACAAATCGTGATTATACACAGGTCTATCATAGCAAACCATAATGTCTCAGAAATAAGGGTCTGCATGGAGCTCATAGTTCACCACACAGACAAACTCACCGAGGCTATTTCAATGCAACAACAGGTTAGATTCTGGAAAGAAACCAACATGAGAAGTGCAGGGATAGGGGAGTCACAGAAGACGTATAGAGCCTAGGATCCCTGAGTTGTGTCTTAAACACAAGTCTAACCATCCCCACAAGAGGGAAGGAGTAGGATGATGGGTGCAGGTAGAAAGAGTCAAGATACCTCCAGGACTAGAGCGAGCAAAGGGAACTAATGAAATGGCATCTGCAACGATCTAGACATGTGTAACCAAGAATCTTCCATCCTGAAACCTCATTGCTAAAGTGACAGCATTAAGAAGTGGAGCTTTGGAGAGATGGTTATGTCACAAGGCTGGAACCTTCATCAGTGGGGTTAGTGCTCTTGTAAAAGAAGCCTGAGAGACAGCCCTGACCACTTCCACCATGTTAGTCACAGCAAGAAGGCACCATCTATGAGCTAGAAAGCAGATCTTCACCCCAAGCAATTTGATCTGGGACTTCTCACCTTCAGAACTGTGAGAAACACATTTCTGTTGTTTGAAAGCTACCCAGTTATGGTATTTCACTATGACATACTGAATAGATTTAAAAAGAAATTACATAAAGCTGGGACTGACAGACTGAGAGTTTTGGGCTCAGCCTAGCCTTCTTAGTGACTTAGTGAGAACTTGCCTCAAAATAAAAAAATAAAAAGTGCTGGGATATAGCTTTGTGTAAAGGCCTTGGTCTCAATTTCTAGTACTAAAAAAAAAGGAACAGTAAAGGCCTACAGGGTGAAGCTAAGTTAAATGGCTCAAAGGCAAAATCCAATACCATGTGCCAAATGTCCAACCTTGTAAAAGGTATTAAACTCTGCAGAATTATATCATTTTCCCCTGATATAAGTAGTGGACTGACTACCAGAATGTCCAAGAAAGCAAAGCCCAAATAGAAAGCACAATTCAATCCCTTCATTTCTTTCAAGTTTGAGTTTCTACTCCTCTAGAATGTTAGTTTAATTAAAGACTAAGTTAAAAAAAACAATGATGCATGCTCACTGATAATATTTATATCCACAGTCTTCTTTGCTTCTTGAAAAAAAGATTAATAGCAATCTCTGTTTATCTGTAAGCCCAGTGAAATTCTGAAAAATACTTATAAACACATGCTAAGTGCTCTTCTTGGAATCAGACTTATTGGAAATACCATTAGTACTAAGTCAATAAAAAATATTATCTTCTTACCAGAGTCAGCTTGCAAGCCAGAATACAGTACAGATGCAGAACTAAATCTGTAGTTTGGCTCTCATCATTAAGAGTAATCTTGTTAATCCTCAAAAGGTGACAAGGAGTTCTAATTTGGGTCCCTCATGTAGAGTCTTTTGTGAATTGAGTAAGACTTCTCTACATCTTGCTAACTTTACTCATAAAATTCATAAAACGGCAATAACAGAGTCAATGTGTTATAATAGCATTTATATTGGCAGCACTACTTTTAAGCTGCATAACCAAAGACTTGTTGATAATAAGAACACTTAGCATACTGATTGTTAATATTCCCACTAACATAGGTAAGTGGTGATGAATATTTAAATTTAAAAATTAGTCAGGTGTGGTGGTGCATGCCTGTGATCCTATCACTTGGGAGGCTGAAGCAGGAGGATAGCTGTGAGTTTGAGGCCAATCTGGACAACATAGTGAGTTCAAGGCCACTCTAAACTACATAGAAAGACCCTGTCTTTAAAAAACAAAAACCAAAACAAAATAACAGAAAAACAAAAAATTATTACAGTAAAACATACATTGTCATTAATTTCCCTCAAAATCCTCCCCATTGATTTAAACATACTTACCCATCCTTCTCGCCACTTTCTGAAGCAGTTCTGGACATTCTCTTTCATGAGTATTTTTATGAGGTATGATAAACAATACAATGTATGCTACTGCTAAGAGCCATGCGACAGAAAGGTAGGCTCATAAAAACATAATAGTGTGTCTTCATCTACCTAAACTCAGATCTGACACTGTGCAACTTCAAGCTCTTCCCCACAGTCAAAATGACCATGAAAAGGAAATATTTTGAATTAATTCAGCCAGCCATGACAGCACAACTGAAGACACTCATAAAAGAGGACCTTCAGAACTGCTTCAGAAAATAGCATGCATGGTGGGATAAAGCGTGTATGAAGCAAAGGAGGGTATTTTGAGGGAAATTCATTGTAACATGTTCTTTATTATAAGAAATATTTTAAACTTAAGCACTCACCATATTTTTCAATCATACTGAATATTATATGCATACCTTAGTCTCTTAAACTTCATGAGAATGTACAGACTAAGAGGATTAACTGCAAAATATAAAATTCATCCTTCCTAAATATCCCTTCAGCGAACCCTTGTAGGATTACCAGAAAAGTGTGTGCAACCCAAATCATATGAATTTATTTTGTCCATTCCATTATATTCACAAATCCCACCTCAATTTTAAGACATTATAGTATATAAGAGAAACCTAAGTATCTGTTTTATTTACTGTAAAAATGAGGGTTCAGTCACTTTTTTTATAAATTTAAACATTATTCTTTCTGAAAACTCCATCTGAGACACATTTCTTTCCTATAAGAAGTAAAAATAGCTCTGCCTCAGTTAAGTAATTTAAAGTCGTGATAACATGGTTTGTCTTTTTCCTATCTTTTATCTACATGTGCTTCCAGTGTTTTGTAAGTCACTTCAAATTCTTTCTAGCAAAAGACAGGAGACAAATAGATACAAAGTCCTATATAGAAACTTTTTTTTCTATCAACCAAAATAGATATTTTTCATGGTTCATGTCTATGTTTCCTCTCTAGAATCTTTTCACTTTTAGACAGAAAGACCCTTTCCTCTCTTTCCATAGCCTGTCCTTGTACTATCATTGCCAAACTCAGCATTTTGCATACATGGGCAACTGGCTGGATGCATGGGTGGATGAATGACAGGTAGATGATGGAACTGAACTACGAACTGAATGATGGGTTAACTGATCAGTGAAAGGACTCTAGCATTTTAATACCCCTGAATAAATGGTCAATGATTTCATTTATTCCTTGCTAAACTGTAAGTTTTTACCTAAAATTATGGTTATAAAGTTTTTAACAGTGTGGTACACTCACGAACACCACCCATGCATGGCAGGAGGGGACCACTGTCATTATTAGAGCTGACATAATTCAAAGATGGTCCTGGGCTGTGTCTCATTGGGAAGGGTGCTGGGTGCTGCTCTGTGTGTGCTGATCTCTGATGAGACTCTTTTCTGGAAAGCAGGAAAGTGTGGCAAGGAATTTATAATGCAAAAGGCTGGGATATGTCATGGGAAGGAATCTTGGTCCAGGGGAAATTTAAAAAGCAAATTGGTAACCAGACAGCCAAAAGTCTGACTAGACTAAGATTTCAGCATTGACAGCATTGCGGTGTTTTTTTTTTCCTTTCTGTCTGTCTTTTGTTGTGTGAATATGTTTCTTTTTACCACTAAATAACACAAAATCTTTGCTTAATCCCAAAGTCATCATGGCCCAATTTAAGACAAAACACTCAAGGCAGTGGCTTTGAGCCTGGGAGGACAGCCTGAGTTAAGCCACCTCCGCATCATTCCACTGCAGTTTAGCCAGACCAAAAAAGGTCTCACTTAGGGGAATTATGGTTTCAAAGTTTCCCAAAACTTACTCTTCCTTTTGTAGTCTGTCTAAAAACCACAAATGATCAGAAAAACCTGCACTCGACACAACAGCAATTGCTCAAGTGAGACACTTCTAAGCAGACAGCACGCCCATGGCATTGGCTTCAAAGCATTAATCAAGTCTGCTTATCCTCAGGACCAGCTCCAAATCCCTTGCCCTGTGACAGCTGCCCCAGAAGAGGCAGTACTGCATCCCCATGGCTCACAGCATGGTCACCTCTGCCACACGGAAGGGACTCATCCCTCTCCAGGGCTACAAATGCACGTGGGTGATCCATGCAGCATATGTATATGGAAATATCCTTCATCAGGTATGCCCAAACAACTCTCCTTTAATTCTTTTAATTATCCCATATTTACTTACAAAGTGAGTGTGCACATGTATGTGCATGCACATGCATGTATTTATATAATGGAAAAGTGAACATTGTTAGATGAAACTGCAGTAGCAGCTGGGTGTCACCTGTAATCCCAGGATTTGGGAGGAAGGAGGACCATTGGAAATCAAGGTCAGCCTGAACTACATAATGAGTTCAAGGCCAGCCTGAACTACCTAGCAAGACGCTGTCTCAAAACACACACACGCTCAAGTGCACACACACACACACACACACACACACTACAAACAAAACATAACTTCATTACAATCCCTCAGAGAGAAGAAAACTGTATTAGTTTAACAAGTTACCTTTACTACTTGCCCATCTGGTTATAAAAAGAAAACAGATTTCAGAGTTTGGCTGTGGGAATCTTGTGGATGAGAAAGGTGAATAAGCAAGAGGCTTTGAAGGTGGAGAAAGCAAACTATGAGAGAAAGGAGACAAGGGTGGTGTGAGCATTAGCTGAGAGGAGGCTGGAGGCCAAAGAGAGAGACAGTGTGAAGTTAACTGAGCTCTCGCGAGAGCAGGGTGTTCAGTGCTCTGCTTTACAGTGCTGGCCATGCTTCTCCACGGAATAACTGCCCTCCCCCGCTGCAGGAAATCTGCGGAACAAGCTTTGATGCAATGGCACCATAGGACACAGAAAGAATGGAGGTGTGTGTGGGGGTCTCTGAAGGGACAAAATGATGTTTCACAAAAACAAATAAAGATAAGAGAAACATCAAGAGCACAGCACAAAGCCAAAAGAGATTAGAGACCCTATTTGCCCCCCAGGCTCCCAGAGACTTGGGGAACCCTTCCTCCCTGCCACAGTGAAATGGATAACAGCATCTCCCCCCACACAGGAGTTCTGTTTTTAGCAACTGTAGTTCACAGCTTCTTGAAAAGATTGCATAAGAAAAAGCACATACAGTGTGCAGTTTGGTGTCTGCTATACCATTAATGCTCAGAAAAATGGCCCACATTCTTTCCTGTTGTTACTCATGGTTGCCTGCTAAGTCTCTCCTTCCCTACCTGCTATTGTTATTCACCTACACCCTTTGCCCCTACAGGTAACCTGTGTCTACATCCTTCCACACCATCACTTCCAAAGCCTCTAACAAATGTTCCACTAACAGCCTTAAGCTGACTACTGATGGCGTCTTCCATATTGCTTCTCTTGCAAGGCAGTGTCCTGTGTCATCTGGTGTCCCAGATTCTAGATCAAGGGCAGATAAGAGAAGAAACCACATCCTGTTCACACCTTCCGCTCCCCTGCTTTGAGGAGCAGGTGTCTCTAGCAAGCCAGGAACCAGGGCCACCTTGGAACCCCAGGGAGCAGTGTGCATACACACTCTCCACAAAAACTCCTGGAAGAAATTCATTATTCTTTGACCTGAAAATAGTCACTCACCCAAACATTTGGGGCAGCACTGTCCTGGGGGAGTGTGACTAAGGTGCTGGGGACAAGAGAGAATGGGACAGACTTCTCTCACGCACTGTGTCCTGCCTCCCTAAGAAAAGAGAGAGAGAAAAAAGGCACATTTAGAAAAGTCAGTGCTTACAGGTTGCACAACCGAGACATCCAGAACAGATCTAGGGCCCTTTCCTAGAATCCTGGGAATCTCTGTATTCTTGGGTGCCTGGAGTGACTGCCTAGGTCCATATGATTCCTGCAAGCAGCCTTTGACCTTCCTTGTGGACCCTGTAAACAGCCTCCCAAGAGTGATCACAGACAGGGTCACCTCTCCTCATGTGTCACCGCCTGCCTTTATCTTGTCCTTTTCAACACTCGCTTTGGGGTAGATCTAGGGTAACAAGCTTCTCCCTCTGCCTAGGATTTGAGACTTCCAGTCCTAACACTAGGAAAATTTTGTGTAACCAGGATGAGTGGCCACCCCAACAGGGTCTGCCTCCCTCTCCACTTCAATCTCACACACAAGGGGACTCTCTGTGTTTCATGAGTCTTTTCCTCCTCTTTCCACCCCCATCTCCATGTAGCTCCTGCAGACAGCCTCCTCCAGGAAGGCCCCGCTCTGCACAGCTGGAAAGTGTCCCTGAGATGGCCTAACGTTGCCCAAGCCAGCAGAAATGGCCAATCTGCAGAAAGTGGAAGCTCTAAAAGCCATGTTCACGAGAACCCTTCCCCTGGCTTCAGCAAGCTAAGAATATCTGCTTCCATCAATTAGCACAGGCCCTGATGATTGATTTGGAAGAACTGGCAGAGCCTCACAGGCCTAAGGGTGAAGCTTTGGAGCCTTTGAATGTCTTCCCTACTTTCTCTGCCTCACTCTTCACCCTCTCTTTCTCCACAGCCTCTGGTCCCCCCTTTCCTTCCTTAACCTCGCACCCCTTTTTTCTCTGCCCATTGCCACTTCTCCTCTCTGGATGCAGATGCCCCTCGCCCTCCTCACCAGGGGCACCTGTCTGCAGCCTCAGTGAGCTGGAAATGCCTACTCGGGAAGCTGGGCAGATGAAAAAGGAAAAAGGAAAGCACTTTCCAGTTCATTCGCATCCAACAAATTTGCCCTTGCAACATGGATCCTGAAAACTCTTTCTTGCAGTGTGAATTGCTGTGAACTTTATGAATAAAAAGGGAATTTTTAAAATTTTCTTTTTTTTAGAAAATCAGTGAATTTGGTAAATAGATTTCTAGGAAAAATAGAATTTCAATGGATTGCCTTTTTTGAGATTAGAGCTAGAACCCAAAATGTGGGCCTTTGGGCCTCTTTTTTCTGGAGTGGATATATATTATCCACTTGGAAAAGGACTTGGAAATTACCTACTTGGAAGGGGACATGGAAAATTAAAACCTCAAGGTATGAAAGACCTTGGGCCAGAAGAGAGCAGATCTGTGTTGAGGTGTTTCTAAAACCAGAAGAAAACCCCAGGCCTTTCCTCACACAGTCACCTGCACTTTCTGCAGGAACTGTGGACCTCAGCCTCAGGCTTCAGGATGTGATTCCCACTCACCCTGGCCTCTGGTCTCCTCCTGCTTCTGCATTCCCTTCCTGTTCTCACTATTTTTATTATTTATTTTATCCTAACACTACGGAAAAATGAAAAAGAGAATAGGCTGCACTTCTTTTTAAATATTTGTTATTTCTAAACCTCTTTAACATTGGATTTTTCCCCAAACCAAGAAAGAACACCTGAAAATACCACCAAGAGCTCTTCTGTTGTTTTTAGATTATTTCTGTATTAGCAAGAATCATTTAAAAATCTTCCCCCAAATCCCAGGCTGTTCTGAGAGTTCTCACTCAGTACTCCATAGTATTAAAGTAGGAATCCATCCTAGACTCAGGGTGGGATAACTGAGTCCATGCCAACCCCCGATGTCGGCCTCGGCTTACACACAAAACAAAAACGTCCTATCAGAGGAATAAAAGGGTAATGCTGACTTTGGCTTTTCACGTCAAAGAAATTCCTCTGCAAATAACTTCCTAACACTCTACAGCTCAGGCCACATAAGGCAGCTGTATGCTGGATTCTCTCAGGCACACAGAGAACACACTCGTTTCATTGACATTCCCTTTTCCTGTTGGATCTGCATCTATTTTCCAAGCATATTTTAAAATTTGAAAATTTAAAAACACTGCATAATTTCAAAAGATTAAGCTTGTCCAACATTTTGGAAAGCCAGAAAAAGATTATGTGTACAAAAGTAATTTTCCTTACCATAAGGTCAAAGGGCAAACTTTGCATACACAATACAACTGCAGTTTGTGTTTCCCAAGAGTCTGTTAAAGTAACTTGAACTCCAGTCTGGGTTTGTTGATTGAGTCAAGTTTTATTTTGTTTGGGTTATAGTACTGTGGGAGGCTCAAGTCCCAAGGCTGCATTCCAATTAACGCCTCCAGAGAAAGTCCAAGACCTTCCTAGGAACATAGTTGTAGCTCACAATCTGCTTCTTTGAGTCTAACTCAACAGGGAGTCTGGTTAAACTATAATCTGTGGCCGTAAGGTAAACTAACAGAGTTAAAACAGCAGGAATAAATATTTCGGCTTCTAAAAGCAAATGAATTCCTACTGTAGCCTCACTATCACATTGTGACAACAGCATTGATGGCTTTCCAGCCTCAACTCCTGGAAGGTTCCATGTATCTGGGATTCCTTTCTGGCACGCATCCACTATCTCATTATTCTGTTAAATATGGCTGAAGATCTATGGCAAATGTGATGTGGAAGTGATATTGCATACAAAACACAAAAACCACTTCCTCCAGTGAGCTTGTCCTTACCCTGCTGAGTTTGAGGGTGACTCTCACTGCCTTCAGGATAAAGTTCAACCTAATTGGACTAAAAGTCAGTACAGGAGTCAGTCCTGGCCACATTGTTTCCTGTTTTCCCTCAATAGAGCTATGCTACATTTCCCAGAATGCTTTGCAGTTGGGCGTGACTATGTGACTGAGTTCTGACCAATAGGAAGAAGGAAGGAATAGTATCACATGCTCACAGCGATCTGAGAAATTCTTCACACACAACCTGCATGCTCCACTTTTTCTCTCTACTAGAGAGCTGACTGAATGGAGTGGACACAGAGACTGATTCCCTGGGTCAGCAATAGAATTGTAGCCCCAGGTCTGTGTTATGAACAGTCAGATCAGCAAGAAATAAGTTCTATTGTGTCATTGGGGTAGCACTAGCACAGTTTTTCAAGACACTGGAGTCTTTTCATCAGAATCCCCCACTCCACTATAAAAGAAGTCTGCAGTGCATCTTATTTCTTTATTGTCCCCAAGCACGTCTCATGTCTTCCATCCTCTTTACACATGCTTCTTTCCCTCTATTCCCCATCACTGACCCCTATCAAGACCCTGCCTCATTCAAGGTGAGGCTCCAGTCTCTTCCAAAGCCTGCACTTCCCAGGAATCTCTTCTCCTTCTCATAGCTCCTTCTTCCTCATCTCTTCCCTGGCATGCTGGGCATGTGTGTAATTTTTGGTACATGCATAAAACCTTAATACTGCAAAATGGTATTAGTTCTGCCCCCAAGCCACACTGTCTCTGAGGCAAGGGAAAGCTCTGTGTGCCATGTGTCCTTCAGAAGAGTGAGAACCATTAGTGAGTGAAAGAAGGGGCCCTCATCATAATGAACTCCAGAGTGCGGATGAGTTGTGAGACCTCTTTAATACAGAAGGCTGAGGAGATGGCATGGATCTGGGTGGCCTGTGTTCACACACTCTTGTCATCTTTCTGGGTTTTGTATATGCTAACTTTACATTTGGCACATCTCTGGGCATTAACTAAATGTGGATGTTCATGTGTCCAAAAGCAACATTTAACTTCAACATGTAAAACAACTGCTACCAGCATAACAGAAAGTCTGTGGCATTCCATTCAAATGTTTAAAAATGTATAATGGTTAAAATACATAGGGACAAATGACTACATTCATTTATGGTTGACATAGAATAGAATGACAGAACATCCACAAGACTTGTATGCTCTGACTTTCAACATCTGCTCTTTCTTAGAAAAAGCAAGCTTGCTCTTTAGAGCTGGTCACTTATTAAGATTGCATATCCAAGTAGTCTTTTCTTGATAGTAGCTGTTTTTAAAACAAAAACCTAAAACTGATCACAGGTCTGTGCTTCATTCTTTTAATTTTATTTTAGCTGATTCAGTCAAGAACCTAATTGTTTTGTGTCAGAATTTACCCTACAGCAGCAACTGTGCTGCATAATAAAAATCTGTCTTCCTGAATGTGGTGATGAGTGCGAGGTAATAAAACCACAGCCATGTGCATGTGGGATGATTTTCCAGCCCCTGAGGACCCACTGGGAATGAGGGTTGGAAACGATCCTGTAGCATGTGAGGAGGCACTCACTCTGATCCGGATGCAGAGCCTGACTTCCTAACAGGAGGCTGGAAGCAAAGTTGTTTAACAGTTACCAAAAATTCTCTCCAAATGTGGTAGAATTCATTATAACTGAATCAGCTAAATCTTACTACATTTTAGAGATTTTTTTTTCCTGTTCTCAGTTTCTGAAAGACCGGAATTCACTGTTGATTCTGAGGTGGTGATGGGAAGAAAGGAGAGAGAACTTGGGGATGGGTAGTGTAGGAAGGAGATGCGTCTTGAGTAGGGAGGGTTCTGCATGGTCCCTGTCTTAAGTTACTTTTCCCTCATTGCTGTGAAGGTCTCAGTCTGTAATCAACTGGCTCCAAGGCAGAGTAGGGTAGCTGAGGGACAACCATGCATGTTACCAAAGTAAACAAGGGCAAAAGAGGAGGAGAAAGCCTTTTTTATTTCCTTATATTATATATAGGATATCTGTCCTAGGGTGGCTCCTCTACCTCTAGGATGTGGAACTGCTGAGTCATTTAGTTAAGCTTGTAAACTTCTCAAATTGACAAAGTGAATCAATCACAAACTCTAGATTCAGCTTCCTCCAAAAGCCTACCCCTCATGGCTGCATGAGGCTTTGGGGGGACACCCAGACACAAACCACAACAGTCCCTAATCCTTCACCACAGCCATGATACAAAGCTGACTTGTAAGACTGCAGCCCCTCTGAATTAGGAATTGGATTAAAAAACTTCACAAAAGGAAATGGATGTCCTTAGCCACACCTCCCCTGGACCTAGAATTTTACTTTGCTGAAATTTCAGAGCATGGCACTTATTTCCAGGGGTAAAGACCTTGGTATTGCACTTTCTCTGTTCTTGGCCAGTGTAGGACAGAAATCAAAGCAGACAGGCTGTTGGACCAAGGGGGAAGAATTAGACTGGAGAGACAGGAGCCTGGACAACAAGCTCAGATCACACAAGGAATTGTGTCTGTGTATTTTCATCATTTAACCCTGTGAGCATGCTGTCCTCATGCCTAGAGTGGAGACTGAGGCACTAACCTTAAGTTACTTGCTCAAAAAACATGTTGCCCAGCAAACAAGTGGGAGGCTTGAAGTGTAATTCAGTTCCAGAATCCAAGCCAAGTCATTTCCTTCCCTCTGTGCTCTCCCGAAGCACAGCTTCTAAGGGGGATTCAGAGCACAGCCACCTGATGGTCACAACTCCCTGCCCTTTGAGCCCTTTCTGTGTCTGCCCTGGTAGATTCTGCATGCATCTTTAGGTCTTCTTCTTAGGTTTAAATAGTTTACATAAAATGGATTATCTCTGTGTTATTACTTACTTAGATAAAAATTCAAATCATATGCCCACCTTGTTTGTCTAGAGGGCTTCTCCCTGTTAGGTTTTTCCCTCCCATCCCTTTCTTTCCTATTTCTTGCTCTTTTATTCACCAAACCATATGTGCCTAATGGAGAAATTTTAAAGCTTAGGCAGTCTCCCTTCTCATCCTCCAGGAAACGGATAAAGCCCTCGCCATCATTCTCACACCTAACTTCAAACCCATCAACCAGGCCCTTGATCTGCTTCTTCCATTCAGGTGGAGGAATTTGCCCTCCAATCTGCAAATCCCAAAGGGCCACCTTCATGCTTAGCAACCATAACAATTCTCATTGCTACTGGGTCCTCACCTGAGGCTGTGATTCAGAATTACTCATGAAATTCTTGAGTAAAAGACACAGAGGGCTTCATTATTTAAGAAGATGCTGGTGCAGTACCCAGAATGTGGATCTTATTTAAGCAGCAAATCTGTTCCAAGTCTTACTGCTGTCTCTGAACTCCAAATGTTCCCTGCCTGCTTGGCCTCCTTGGGCTGCAGGTGGGAGTCTGGGGCCATGTCTCCAAGACACCAGAGAGAGATGGTGCTTCCTTCTGCTGTCTCCTATGACCTCCTGTAGCCACAGCTCCTCCCCAAATAGGCACCCAAGCTACATCTTCAGTTATGCCAACACTTCATGCAAGTCAAACCAACTTAATCCTGGCCTGGTGGCCCACACCTGTAATTCCAGTCCTCTGGGAGGTTAAGGCAGGAGAATCACAAGTTCAAGTCCAGTCTGGATGATTTAGCAACTCAGAAAGGCCCTGTCTCAAAAGAAAAAGTAAGGAGGCTCCACAGCTGCACCCTTAGTGAGACCCCAACTGCACCATCTCCTGCCATGTATGGTTACATTCACAGGTCTCAGGGACAAGGATGAGAACAGCTTGAGTCAGAAGGCATTTTCCACCCACCACCATCAGTAGTAGAGAAATGACATTTATTCCTCTATGTAGTCTCAGACACGATGTTTCAGGCCTGATGTCGCACAGCACACTAGAATAATGTGCTCTGAGAGCCTCCTCATCAATGGAGAAGCTGGTTTCCAGCGTATATAGAAAGGAAGGAAGCCAGGAGCTCAGTGTAAGTCCACGGTGCAGCATGCGACCTAACAAATGCAGGTGCCTTCTAGAAGGAGAAGCTGAAAGCAGATAATCTGACCTTCTCCACTTCTCTCTTCCCTTATTGTCACAGGAAAACCTCATCACTGACAGACAGCATCAGGTGAACTTTCCACTGTTAATAACATTGGAAACCCCTCTTTGCTGTCCCCAGGTCTCCTCAGGGCCATTGTGCCAGCCCTGATTGTTGCACTGATTCCTGAAGCTGAAGGTCACACTCAGCTACAGGACATGGTCAGTCCTCTGGCTCATGTCAGCATGCCCAGCAAGGATGCCAGTGTCCTCGTGAAGTCAGACAGATGATATCCAAGAGTCTGACAGTGTCACCATAGTCCAACATTCCTGCTACACTTGTAGCAAATGCCTGTTTTGATCTCAACTGACTGTGTGGCTGATGCCACATGATCTGTGCTGCACACAGCCTGGCAAGGTGCTGTCCTTTCTGCAAAGGCAGTAGTGGCCCAGCCATAGGGGGATAACATTGAATTTCAAAGTGCAGACAAAGCAAAGCCAAAAAACATAATGCCATCAGGTATGTACTGGGTAGTAAATAAAGGGTGATGGGAATTTCTGTACTGCATCTCATATCTAAAGGTAAAAGCTGTCTTCCTCTTGGAACTTCTGATCTTAGCTCTTGCCTGTCATTTAACTAAATGGTATACTTTTTATGATTTTGTTTTATAAATTTTGCTTTGAAAAGGAAAACTGAACAATTTTTTCTCTTCCCTAAACCCAGGCTTTTGACTTTGACAAAATACGAGTCACAGATGTAATAAACATAACAGATAAGTTTCAAGGGGCTGTGGGTTTCCACTCTTGCTTCATGCTTCTGTATGTCTGTTTTAGAAGCTGAAGGATAAGGTCATGGATCAAGCTTGAAAAGATTTCTGACATACACCCTAGGAGTTGACAGTGGGGAGGAGCTTGAATCAGAATAGATTTCCCAGGTCTGGTGTGTGTGGTGTGCAGGAGCAGGAGTGGGGACAGTCGGGACATAAGGGATCTGCCTGGAGGAAAGTGACTCCTTCCTGGCCCAGGCAGCTGAGAGATGGGGACTTGTTGACAAAGCCT
>PVLA01008090.1:39898-94122 GCA_004027455.1 Hydrochoerus hydrochaeris
AGGAGGAGGAAGAGGAAGAGGAGGAGGAAGAGAAGGAGAAGAAGGGGGAGAGGGAGAAGGGGAGGGGGAGGGAGAAGGGGAGGGGGAGGAGGAGGCGAGCTGTTTTCTATTTCCTACAATTTTTTTTTTTTTATCAGAGTTCAACCTTTCATCATCATGTAAGTAGTCAAAGCTGTTACAAGCTGGCTGGGGACATATCAAATGCTCTATCCACAGCCTGGCCCATTTCCAGGGAGATGAAAGGGATGATCACTGAGGCTCACATTTGTGAGTCACCAGTCACCCCTGGGAGGAAGAAACTCACACTATGGCATGGAGAGGGCAGTTTTTCACATTCTCCAGGTTGTGTAGGCCACAGCAAGGTTGCCATGGACCTAGAGGAAGTCACACGAAACCCCTGCTGATCAGAAGTGTCCAGCAGCACTGAATAACACAGACTCAAACCCACATATTGCCAGGAAGCTGGTTGTCTGAAGCCCCTACCTTTCAGTTTGACTTCCTAAAATAGATGCTCTGCTCTGCCTACTGTCTTTATTTCACACCACCATGCTCTAGGGTGCAGCACTGGCCCCAAACAAGGCTGAGAGTCCCTGAGTGCAGGGGTCAGGTTAATGTCCCTTTTGTCTTCCATGTGAGACCATAGTTGCATCAGAGGTATTTGGTTTTCACTAGGTGTAGATGAGTTAAGAACTGAAAAATATCTGTGCTCCAGTGAGGTTTTCTGAAATATAAAAATATTGGTTGTCTTAAATTATGTCTTAATTAAGATATATCAGGACTCTCCCCTCTGCTATTTTGACAACATTATACTTAGAGGTCTTCAAGGGTTTCCTAAGTATGCATGAACACACTAATGAAAATAAGAGTAAATTAAACTACATTTTAACTTCTGAGGTGCAAATTACTAGGCATCCACCCATTTGACAAACATTTGCATTTGTATATGACAGACACTGTGGCCTCTCAACCAACAATTCCATAATGTCTATTCCGTATACATGATGGTGCACAATTCTCTGTTGTGCATTATGTAACAGCTTCCAAAAATTTTATCAAAAATCTAAAGTGTGAGTGTAGTGTCATTGAGTTATACAATCAACTGGCCTCCATCACAGGACATACTCAGAGAGAAGAGAGGTCCCTGGCTCTGTTCAGTCAAACTTGTGACACCCTTGGCATTGGTCTTGTTAATCAATTTAGAGTCTGTGTTTTGAGCCAATCAGGCCACCCCTGTGTCTTGGCAAGCTGACAGGATGATCCTAATCAAGCCCAAATATAATCAAAGGAATAGCATAAGATCTGTGGGAACCAGCTGTAGTGGGGTTCCCATCTTGAGCCAAAGTTAGTATTCTTATTATAGATAGCTAAGTTGGTGGAAATATTACAGGCAGTCAGACAGGGCCAGGCCCTTGAGGGGTCAATACAGAAGACAACTGTGGCTGGAAGTGCATTTACTAAAAGCCAGACTTCAAGAAGAAGAACTACTCACCATATACTTCCCCTAAGGAAGAACAGCAGTGACTGATATTCTAAACAGACATCTATCACCTTGAGGTGGAAGACCTAACCTGCTTAACCCATGCCTTCCAGGAGAGTCCTTGTCTGCCCATGTGCATGCAATTGCTTCCCAATTTGATCCCCATTTAATCAATATTACTCAAATGACTGTACTTGTTGTAACCTTATTGGTTCATCATAGTCTTGTCTCACCTCACACCCATCTTATGATGGATTGTCCATTGGATCAGTATTACCTAACTGACTATACTTGCAAATCTTATTGATTGATTATAGTCCTAACTTTCTTTCTCTCAACAAATTCTACCCACTCCTAATCTCTGTTGTTCCTAGAATTCATTCCGCAGTTTTAGAGACCACAAACTTGGCATTTTTCACACCTAGCAGCCTAGGATTTTCTTTCTCCTATTATCACTGTTACATGTCTGGGCAAGTCCCATGAGGGAACAGATACCTGTTGTCTCTTCCTGAGAGAAAATCCACCTGAAGGAAGAACCACCTGAGCCTAGATCCAGAAAAAAAGACCTTCTCACCAGTATAGCATGTTGGCCACTTGAGGATGCTCCTGAGGGTCGTAGAAAAGAAAGAATGCCTACAAAAGAACTGTGTCATCAGATATTTGTGGAACACACTGGCCCTGCAAATTTGAAACTCTAGTACTGTGATAAAACAAATAAAAAGGAAAGTGATGCCAGTCCTTGCCACTGAGCCAAAAGCCTTACATCACTTTGTCACTGAAGCGTCCAGGATAATAGTGACAGTGTGTCATCAAAGACAGTGGACCCTATAGTCATGCCAGGATGAGAATCAAAGGCCCTGGGGAAATGTTCAACATGGAGGCAACTGCAAAGGGAGATAGCAGGTGAAGGACTCCTCCCCACCCAGGAAGTGACATATCCTCTATGATGAACTCTGACCACTGGAAGGATTGGCTGTCTTCCTGCAGAAGGATGATCAGCTTCATAGTGCTCACGTGGGAAGACAGAGAGTACAGAGCCATGAGGGAGAAGTATATTCTCTGACACATACTGGTCTCTTTCAGTAACAAAGAATTATATGGAACTGAGCTCCTCCAGGAATAATGTTAGGTCAGGCTGAGAAGCATCATCTCGAGCTTTGGCTAGAACACAATACTGGGACACCAGAAGAGAACAGATAATGTAGTGAGGATGCAGACAGGTAGAAAGCTGACCTGGTCAGGCTTGAGGTTGGAGTGGACAATACCTTCTTGCTTCTGACAACATGCTTGAAGACTCACAAGGTGCTTTATTAAGAAGGACAAGACTTTATAAATATAAGAACTTTATTAAGATCATTAATATGTTCAACCAGTCAGAACCAGTGATGCTCTGATAATGAATGAGTGAGTGACTTTAGAAAATTCATTTTAAATTCAGTCTTGATTAGCATAGCTTTAAACACTGCCATTTCCCCCATAAACCAGCTATGAAATTTATACTACAAATGGGATTAAAATGTACAAATGTGTCCACCACATAAGAATTACTGATTAACATAAACCTGTGGCATCCTAAGCCCCAACTACTGTCTTTTGGCTGAGTCCAAGTGTGTCCCACTGGCCAAAAGAACCAAGCTGTGAAAGGCACAGGGCTGTGATGACTTTTTCTCCAAACTGGCTAAAGAATTCTGTGTTTTGCTTGGCACCAAGAACACCTAGGGTAGTCTTTGGGGTGTACAGTAGTGTATACATCACCCATATGTTTGCACAAAGTTTCAAAGGATTTTCTTGACATATGTAGCATGACAGCTGCTGTTACAATATATTTACATAAGTTCTACCCAGGTTTTATTAAATAAACTTGCAAGTGTCTGCTTTCCTAAGGAAGGGCTTTTCTGGGGTGATGGTAATCATTTCATCTCACTATAGAAAGTCACACAGGCTGACACGCTCCCCTTAGCCATGCTGCAAACAGCCTGCTTTTCCCATTAACAGGATCAGCAAAAATAGACCAGATGCCTGTGCCTCCTCTTTCTTGAAAATGCCTATTCTGTTAATAAACACAAACAGCTTTGAGAGGTGCAGTAAGCGCCATCTTTCTGAGGTCCAGAGGGAAGGATGAAATGGATGGCCTTGACCTTCAGCACACAGAGTCCCCCTAACTGTCACATCCCCAGCCTGGCTGACCTTCATTCCACATGAAGGACTTAGCCAGATGTGAAGGACAGTGACAATTCCTTACCAACTATGCCAGCATTACCTCATTCAGAAGCACTACAAGCTCAGATGGGCCAAATCATGCCATCAAAAATACCAATATAATTTACATCAGAAGTCCCAGACAGCATTTTCTACCACAAGATGTTACTGGGGGGCTCCATGATGCTTGATGTCTACAAACCAAAGGGTAAGTTTAGGTGAAACACAGCTGAATAAGATTTTTCACTGCAGAACATCTTATTTTTAATGCATAGAATATCCAGCTGGAAGAATACAGGGTATGGTGTTTCTCAAACTCTTTGATCACAGAACCTTCTTAATATGCCATATGAACATATTATAGTGACACGTAACAAGAATACAATTTGTAAATGCTGATTAATGCTTTTATTTCTGCAGGGCTGTCCCAAGGAACTACAATTATAAATTCTCCTAGTTCAAACAAGTCTTTTGATGAGAATATTTGGTTAAGCAAGTTTTATATTGACCAACTAATTGAGCAATCAGCTGTTTCCTACAGTCTTTTTCATCCAGTTTACAAATGCTATAATAAATAATATGGTGTCTTAGTTACTTTCTCTTTTTTCTGAGACAAAATATGAGACACTGGAGAATAGAGGAAGAAAAGTTTATCTAGCTCAGTTTGTGGAAGTTTCAATACATAATTGGTTGGCTCCAAGGGAGGGTTGCATATGACAGAGGGGCAACAGTTCATGGTGGTGCAAAACAGCAAAAGCATCAAGACAGAGAGAGACAGACAGAGAAAGTCTCTTTCTGTCCCTTACATTGTGAACAGGTTACCCACCCTAGGGTGGATGTAGCACTCACATCCTAAATCCAAGCATTAGACCATGAAACTAGTTTCAACCACCTCCAAAAGTCCACCCTCTATGATGGCATGAGGCTTTGGGGGGACATCTAGACATAAACCATAGCATTCTGTCCCTGGCTCCCAAAGACTCATACACAACTCTATGCAAAAGGCATTTAGTCCATCTCCAAGAGTTGCCAAAGTCCTAACAGTTTCAGCATTGCTGAAAAGTCCAATCCAAAAGCCTCCTTTGAGATTTAAGGCAAACATTCAGCTGTGATCCCTTGTGCAAATGAAAAGAAAGTTAAACACTTCTCAATGGCACAAGATAGACATTTCCATTCCAAAAGTTACAACCAGGAGGACATAAAGGAATAAGACCAAAGCAAGTCCAAAATCCAGCAGGGCAAACATTAAGTCCTTCAGTTCCATGTGCAGCATCTGAGGCAATCTGCCAAGATGTGAACTCTCAAGGTCTTAGGTGGCTATGCCCCTACAGCACTTCCAGTGATTGTAGCTCCAACGGCTTCTCTCTTTGACTCACTTTTCTCTCTCCTTGTAGATTATATCATAATTATCATTTCCTAAAAATGTTTGCTACATTAAAATGAGTCCTTTCATTAACTACTGTATCAGAATCTGCATATACACTCTGAGATTTTAGTGAACAGTAGTGTGTTAAGGAATTATATTAGGATTAGTACAGAATATAACACCAGCATACAGGGTTAAAAAGATGAGAATGAACAAAAGCTTAAAAAATCCTTATGTATCACTATAGGAATTCTACAGGAAACATCTATAGTTGATGAACTGAGAGAGAACAGTGTATTAGCTTTCTACTGCTGGAGCACAGTACCTAACATTCACAGCTGCAAGGGACAGAAGTTTAATTTGGCTCATGTCTTCTGGGGATTCAGTCCATGGCTGACTGGCTCCAAGACAGGAACATCATGGTGAAGAGAATGAAGGAGCAAAGATGTGTAATTCATGGCAGCCAGGAAGGAGAGAATGTGAATAGCACAAAAGAGGAAGGGGCCAGGGATGAGATACAGACTCCAAGGTTGCACTTCCACCCCTTAGTTGGCTCACGAGACAATCAAATTGGCACAGTTATGCTTAACCACCACAAGCAGTACATACATATTAATTGAGCAATGTAGGGGACAAGGTCAGAAGAAAAGCTAAAAGCACTGGAATTATTCACCAAAGTGAAAAATATACAGAGTGGGGATAAGTAAGGGAGGTATTACTGGTTTCATTACTAATTTTTAGCCCCATTTGATTTTTACATAATGCTCATGTTACTTTAATATTTAAAATTTTATGAAAAATGAAGAAGATAACATACTCTAATATTCAGAGTTTTAATTTAGACTAGTGTTTCTACTTTATTTCCATTAAACTCCAGGATTAATAAGGCAACTCTGGATTTTAAAAAAACACAGAACTTAAAGGTGACTAATTTATACAAATTTCACTTACTTTAACAGAAGACAAAGTGTTGACACATATTGGTTGAAACAATGAATTTTTGATTGCTTCATTAAACAAATAAATATTCAAATAAACTTTCACTGCAGTAAAATAGGCAAAATGCTACCAAATCTCTAGAAGTGATCATGGTGAATTCTAAACATAACAACTTGGCCCACTTCAGTTTTCTGGATGACAGCACACAATTCCTACTACATTATCACACATAAGGCATAACTCCTATTTGTATTAGAGTCGGAGTCCACACTCTTCTGTGGACTTAAGAGACAGATGATTTAGGAGTTTGGCAAAAGGTGCTGGAAGGGATGTACTCAGAGCAGTAAAGACAGACTATGGAGAGAAGCAGAGAACAGGAGAAACCCTGGGGAGGGACAGAGTGAAGAGGAGCTCATTCTGTGACTGACATCCTGCTGACACTTCAGCAGCCAGAAAATACACAAAGACACTGAACCCAATGTCCCAGGTTTGCCTCCCACATTGCATGCATTAATCAACTTCACATCAGTATAGCAAAACACCTGGCCCTGGCTACTTGTGAAGTACAGAGTGGCTTGTTCAATCCCAAGATCTAGAGATTTAGCTCCAGGTCAGGCAACCCCATGGGTCCAGCCTCTGGCGAACGTACCACATCATGGAGTGATGGCACATTGGAACAAGGGCACATTTCTACCCAGAGCAGAGATACAAGAGTCCCACACTCCCCTCTGGGGGATGCCCCTGCCCTGCAATAACCTAGGACCTCCCATGAGGTCCACTTCTTAAAGGTCCACAGCAGCTCCCCATGCCACCACTTAGGAGACCCAGCCTTTACATAGGGAGCTCTGTAGGACACTTTTTCCAAGCCACAGGACCAAGTAAGCTGAGCTGTTGTCACCCTGGGGCCCTCAGCCTTCACTGGAGCCCAGCTGAAGTTACAATTAGGGAATGTTGGTCCTGAAGGGGGAAGACATCAGGTGGCCTTCAGTAGCAACCTGTGGCAGGTGTGGGTACTGGTTCAAGGAGGGGAGCAAGTCCCTATTTTCTCTATGCCACATGGAGATACCTGAAGTCTCACAACACAAAGGAGACTAATTTGGATTCTTCCAAAGCGAAGTGGCTCTCATGAGAAAACTGCTCTTGTGGAAAGAAGAGCCCATCTTTCCTCAGGCTGCACTTCCCTCTGCACGCCTCAAACACTCTTGTGTTCACTTCAATGTGAGTTGCAAGGAGCAGCCCAATTTGGCTCTAGGCCCTCAGACCACTTATCAACCTCCGTGACAGGAGGTCTGTATTTCTGTTCGCTCTGGGTGTCTAGAGGGAAGCACAGAGGATGGTCAGTCATATCACAGCAGGCAGGAAGCAGCCATGACATGAGAGTCTGGACCATGGGGGGAAAGGAGGAAGCTGTTTGCCAGTGTGATAGATCTTTCTCCACCTCTTCTCTTGCCTTGTTTTTTCTTTTTTGGCACATATTAAAGGGACTGGTTCACCAAGTCATGTTTTTATTAAATGAAGCCAAATCTAAGTTATCCTTACAGGATATTTCTTATTCCAGGTAAGCAACAGCGCTCAGAAAGTTATCTATAACAGGGTCCATTATGGGTCATGTGGATCTTTAGGAAAGATTTGAGTTAAACACTGAGTTGGGGTTTCCTGATGGAGTTCAGATTCTTTTACCAAGGAGTTCAGGCTCTTCCTCAAATGTTTGGACATCTCAACTATTTTGAAATCTCCACTGCCATAAGGAATTCAAACGTCTGTCTGCCCAGAGAGACTGTAGAAATGAGAGAGGTTGCCTGGGTGGCTCTCACTGCCAATCCCTAAGCTAACACAGAAGAGGGGAGATAAAAGGGGAATGATTCCTAGTAGGAGCCACTCACAGGCTGTTTCCAGGAAAATGGGACAAGGACAGAGCATCCTACTAGCCCTAACTTTTGTTTCAGGTTCAGGTCTCAAATATTTTCAAAAGTAAAGCAGCTCCCAGAATCTTGTGGCTTGGATGGGGTCCTTAGAAGACCTACTGTAGATGACAGGCTCTAGGACAGTTTTCACAAAGCCACAGTGCCTCTAAAAGCCAGGATGAATAAGGTCCGTGAAGCAGAACAGTTAATAAATTAGTTTGACAAAGGTCTTCTTCATGAATTCTTGTACTACCTGCCACTCACTACGGTCTCATCCCTGCTACCTCACTCCATTAGCAGAGATACTTGGCAGTTTATACAACTTGACATTTTCTTAGGACAATTATGTCCACAGAGATTAAGTATGAACTAGGGACTTGCTGACATCATCTATGTTCCTACCACATCACTGTAGCCATAGGAAAACACTAAGCATCTGGTACTTTTGGTAAAGTGTTAGAAAATGAACAGGAGTTTCAGTTCTCTCACACACTCTGAGGATCTTGCCTTGGTTCCAGGTCTGCCTCAGTCATACAGCTGTTATGGAGTACAGGAAGTCCTGCTTCATCCCACACTGGCTGTGCTTTCCCTATCCCTGGCATGTAGACAGTCCCTGGCTCAATCAACAAAACTTCTCCTCAAGGCCAGGACTAGATAAAAATAACTCATTTTTATTTGATCTGAATTAATAAGTTAGATTAAAATCCTTTGACTGAGGAAATACCTAGAAATTTGTTTTTTTTTTTAAAGAAAAAATGCTATGACAAAGCACCACAAGGCAATTAATCTCACTAAATTAGATAAAAGAAACCTTCATTACAATTCCTCATTGAGAAGAAGCCAGAGAGAGCAGGTATCAGAGACTAGACCTCAGTTAAAGAGCTGATCATCCTAAAATATATTTCCAAAAGTTTCAAAAACTTAAGAAATCTTCTTTGTATCGTATTACTGACTTTATGCATTTCTTCCACAAGCCAGGGCTTCCTGTGCTTTAAGGTTCACGAAGCAGCTCCCCCATTCCAACTATGAGCACTGCGGAAGCAATGGACCTGGAATGGTGAAACTCAGGTCCTCTAAGCCTGTGTCCATGTCATGGCTATCCCTACACACACACACACACACACACACACACACATGCATGCGCACACACACATATGCATATACATACACATACCTATCATATATGCATGGGTATAGTTCAGAGAATGCTCTCTTCAGACAGCAGGGATGCTTTCCATTGTCCTGCTTTGGAGGGAGCACTTAGAGAAAAGGTGAACTCCCATTGAAGGACCCACATTGACCCCCAAGCACATGGCTAATCACCCATTGTGTCCCATCTCCTCTGCTACTGATGGGAAGCAGCAGACGCCCTGAGGAGAGCTCAGTCCAGTCATCCTGCCCCTCAACTCCTCTCCTGGACTTCTCATTCTTCACTGTGCTTTCCACTCTCTAAGTGCAGCACCAGACCAGCAGCAAAAAGACCAGCAGCACTGGAGCCACATGGGAAGCCTGGGGAAGTGAAGACTCCCAGGGAGCACCCAAAACTCCAGGATGGAAATTGTGGGTGGGGCCAAGAACTCTCTTTTCAGCAAGGACCCCCCAGAATCCTGCAGCTTTCAAGAAGGTAAGGACTGCTCAACTGCATACGCTTCCCAAGGTGACTGTTACGTGCACCCAAGGACATGATGCAGGTTGGAGACCCCAAAATCTCTAACTCTGGGCAGAGCCCACTTTGTTCCCCAAAGCTAACTGTTGACTGAATTCCAGCTGACATCCATCAGAGGAGGACCATTGGATGCCTCTGCATTGTCCAGCCCCAGATCCTTCATCTACAGTCCAGGGGAGTCTGACTAGCTCTTCTCACTGCTTAAATCTTTTGGGGACTCTTGTCTGTCCTCAGAATAAAGCCCAGTGAGTAAGGAAATCGCTGCCTACTTCTCCCTCTCCCTCTTCCACTGCCCACTCCCCTCATCCTGAAGCACCTTTAGGAGGTTTCCCAATGCCCCTGGTCCTGGGCCTTTGTACACTGTTCCTCCTGCCTCAGTTCCTGTCTTCCTGCCTCAGCAGCTCCAACTTCATTTTCCAGATGTGGGGTTGTCATTATGCACCACTGTGAAACCTCACACAACAGTGTGCCCCTCCCCACACGAGGTTCATGCCCATTCTGTGGGGTTTTCCTGACACCCTGTCAGGCGGCTCACAGCACAGCTCCACAGGCAACTGAAAACTGAATAAATAGCCCTTGTGCCCCAACTCTCTGACTGTGAGATTGATGCCCTTGTGTCTGGGACTCCACTCCAAGGAGGGGTGCTCAGCAACACCAGGTAGCTTTCCATGAAGACCCAGGGAGGACGTCACTGGGATTGAGAGGACAAATGAAGCAGCTTGGAAGAGGAAAGAAAATGTTTCTCAAGTGTCTCAGCTCCTGCTGGTAAATCTGAGCAGGAAGCCCCAGACAAGAGTCACCTTTAAGAAGCAGAGCTCCTGACCGTGGTCCTCTCTCTGGAGCAGCTCCTGCTCTGCCAATGCAAACAGTTTCCTTCTAATCCCACTATCCCTATCATGTGACTTAGGAAGGAGTTAAACCAGGTGTTCCTTGTACACAAGCTGTTTGGAAGCAGAAGAGGGAGGGGGCTGCTCATTCCCCATTTCTCCAAAGTTACATTCTAGACACAAGGACGCAACCCTGTAGGCAACTCCATCTCCAAAACAAAATACTGCTTCCCAAGGATCAGCCTCCCCCAGGAAGCAATTATTACAACAGCTGCTGCAGGTTGCTGCCCTGTAGGACTATTGCTTGTTAGACTCCTGGAGAGCTGCACTATGGTCCTCCCATTCTCACCAAGGATGAGGATGTACCCAGATGTCAGGTGCCCAGTCCTTCCTCCAGGTGCAGCCACAGAAAGCCCATATTTCACATCCATCAATCTCTGCATCATGGTAGAGGGTGCCATCTCCATGTAAAGGTGGGGTAAAGAATGTGATGCACAAAACCACATGTGTTTTTTTTTTTTTCAGTTTTGTGTCATGATTTTTACCTTCTGAGAATTTGCCTTTCATCCTCCAGATTTACAGGGGAAAAGCCAGACAACTTCCAAGGCAAAATTCCACTATGACATGGTTGCTCACCAGCATGAAACATCTTAGGAAGTATTTGTGATAAACTCAAAAGCTGCATAAGAAGAATCAGAATTGTGCAGCACAGGGATTGGAAATGAAATGCTGAGAGACCAGCCTCAGTGTCCACTTTCATTTGGAGACTTTTGCAAGAAGTACAGAATTCCTCCAGAGATTCTGAAGGCAAAAGGGAGAATCACAGAGTTTTTGCAATGAAAGCTGAAAGTTATACAATTAAATCCACCTTCAATACCAGATCTCAGTCACTCACTAAACTTTCAAAGCCTAGAAATATGTAAAACTTTTTGTACTGCACTAAAGGCAAGATTTCCCTTTTTATTTTAGGTCAGTGGGGATGGAGCATGGTGGCAGGAGCAGATTCTCTTTTGTTGCTAAGGGAGGAAATAGTCCTTATATCCTAGATTTCTTTTTCAAAGTCACTAAGTCCCTACACCCCAAGACAGCCTTCAGTCCACTGTATTCTCTGTTTACTGCTAGTAAGGAAGGCTGAATGGCAAACTGGATGTGGTTTCTGATGACTTCTAACTTGGTCAGGACAACTCAGGATGTAGTTTGGGAGACCAGAACTGACAGGAAGTGGATTTTTACGCCAAACTTACATAAATGCACCTTTATCCATTACTCATTCATTGAGTCCCACTATGAGCTTTTGTTGACATGTTTAAGTGTCTTTGCTAGGGGCCCCCAAAGAGGAGTCTGAATCAGCCAGGAGAACACAACACGTGGGCCAGTGAGGTTAAAACTTACAAAATAAATTAGACAGACAGACCTCCCAAACCAACAGCTGGCCAACCCCTCATCTTGCTGTTCATATCACATGATCATGTGCTGAAATGTGGGTTCTCAGACCCACCCCAGACCAACTGAGTCAGGGACTCAGGGTGAGGCCCAGGGGTCTGTGTTATAACAAGCACATCCAGGAATTAAGTCAGAGAAGCACTGATTACCTCATTGGTTCCCAAAGCTGACTAACTCTGAGCATCCCCTGGCAGCAAGTTAAAATCTGCTTCTGAACACAGCCTCACACCTGCTGAATCAGAGCTTCCTCCTGCTTTGATGGAGATGACTAACTCATACCCCTGCACAAGCACAGACAACAGAGAGTCCTGCTGAAGTGATGACTTTCCTTGGGATGCTGACCAGTTTTGAAGTCCATGCTTTAATCTCTCTAGAAATCAGATCATGTTTCAGTCTTAGTAATTGGCCCCCAGATTCCTTTGAGGTTTTATATCCAGTTGATTTCTGTCACCATAAAACAATAACAACAGTGGTGAAACCAATATTCTACCTGAGCATTGCGAATCTGAAGTAACTATATATCAAATAATAAATATCCCCATTGCTCTTTCTCCCCCCAAATGAGTTTGCTATAAGTAACTGGAAGAATGAGTTTGGTGGGGGATTTGAAAGATACACTTAGGTGTTTTGGATGGCAGGAAGAGGAGTTGCTCAGATAAAGCTGAAATTGGGACTTATAGAGAATATAGTATGAATAATTTAATATGCAAAGCTGGTCAAATGATGACAACATAACCTAATCATTTAAAATAAATTCAAATCTCAATTCAGATTCAGATTAATTCCACCCCATGAACTAAAAGAAACTGCAGGTGTGTTCTTCAAATGCAATCAGTAATCTGATAAATCATAGAGTGCTGCAAGTTACCAGAGATGGAACAAGGATAGGTGTTGTCTTAATTTTGAAAAAGAAGAGAAAATTTACAGTTGGAAATTTCAGAACATTGAATTTAACAATTTGTTTTAGAAAGTTCTCAGACAATGCATTAAACAGGAGGATTGTAACACCCAGGAAAGAGTAAAGTGGTTGTGGATGTCACCTACTATTACTCAAGATCCAATCAGAGCCCAAACCCCGCTCAGATCTGTAGGTGGCCACCGGGACCAAAGGATATTTGAGCCAGGTTCTCTGTTTCAGTAAGATCATTGTCAAATGTCCAATTTCTTTTTTCTGGGAAGAGGATAAAATGGGGATGAACGATAAACATCCAAAAAAAGTTTTCATCAGGACAATAAATATGATCAGGTTATCATCCTCATCAAGATTTCTCTAAAAGGCTTAAAACTTGACAGTATTTTCTTTTTGTTTTTTCTAGTTACTTTTTTTGGCTGTCAGATCTAAATGAAACACCAAATCCACAATTACAAAAAGACTACTATACCAGGACACAGAAACGTGCTATTTCCAGGACTCTGTGCGGGGCACACAGTGGGCTCTCCCTTCCAGGGGCCATGTGAAGGCAGCAGCAGACATCCTTTACAGCCAGAATTAGCTGACAAGGAGGAACAACTGGTGTTACCGTAATGGAACACACTTTCTAACTGCAAAGGTGATGTGCATTTTCCCTGTTACAATGAATCAAACTTCTTTTGTGTTTGCTCTTTACCTCTCTATAATGGAAAGCAGGAAGCTTTAACCAAGACACCAAGTGTGAAATGTGTCCACAAGCACATGGAGGCTGTGAGGTACAATCTTCCTTTTTCCCCAGTCACAAATGCCCCATTGGTAAAACCTCCCAGGCATGGATTTACTTCATTGATAACAAGGTCAGTCCTACTGGCCATCCCTTCCATGCATATTACCATGAATTAGCCACTCTTCCATGCACTTTTAACAACAAACCATTAAACCTTTGCCCAATATTGTGAAGTATCATTGTTCTATTTTATAAATGATGAGACAAAGGCAGAGAGGAGTTCAGTAACTTGTCCAAGGTCACTCAGCCAACAAATAGTGAAATCTGGATTCAAACCCAAGTAGAGTGTCAAAAATCCAGTTTTCCTCATTTCTATCTCATATTCAACTCAATTTGTCTTCGTTTATATGTAGTCATGACTTAATGGAAGAATTTTCAGTCCATGTTTGCATTAATCTCAGAATACATTTAGTCATGACTTGAGAAGTATGGACAGATCCTTTATTATGAAACCACAAGTTTTCAATATCTGCCTCCTGCCTAGAGAAATCAGAGGATACAAGAATACCATTTATTATGCATTTTACCAGTAAGAAATCAAAGAAAATATGCAAGCATCCTTTAAAAATGAAAGAAAAATAGAAAATACACTAATTTCTCAAAGTAATGGTAAATGACAATGAATCTCTTGCTACTTGTTCTTGTTAGTGAGAAATATGTGACATATGCTGCTATCCTATTGTGCTGACTTGATTATTTCAGTATTGAACATGCAATGTATTTATGAAAGGCATTTGAAGGCTGCCTTACAACCTTAATACCTCAATATTCTAAGACCTTAGCCTGTCCAAGCACAAACCGTTAAACTATAGGCCTTTTCAGAACTGGGGCCTCCCAGATGGAAAGGAAATTCCTTACTCCACGATGCTGGCCCAGCACAGTACTGTACAGTACGGCCAGGATGCAGCTCAGACCAGCAGGGATGAATGGTGGCTTTGACCAGGTGGAATTCATCAGGTCACAGTGATTCCTTCAAGGCCTATTGGGATGGGACACAGGGCTATTCACACACGCTCATGAAACACAGAACATCACGTCTGCAGGGTGTCCCTTCTCTGCCCCTCAACACTGTCATCTATTTCTGCAAGGATGCTCACCTCTATAATCCCTCCCTTGCAAACAGTATGTGCTTCTCCACGTCTCCAACCCACTCTCTCACCTTTAAAAGAGCAGAACTGCCCCAAACATTGTTTGCTGGTTTGCTCTCCTCTCCTTTGATCCCTACTTGTCTCTCTCACATGTGCCCACATTCAAGGAAAACAACCACTCCACCACCAGCGCGCTCCCTTAGACAGGTGCTACACTCCTTAGTGGAATTCATTGCTCATTCACTCACACTGTCCATCCACAAGCAGCGGATGGGCACCAGGCTTGCTAGATACTGTCCCAGGCCTTCAGAGATGAGCATTGACAGGCAGCATTCCTTCTCTGAAGGGCTTCTAAAGCCACCAGAGAACAGGCAAAGACATGGCTCTTTCAGGATGAGTGCTTGAGGGAGATGGAGTTATGAGAAGCCTTTAATGGCTTTAAACAGAAAAATACAATCAATGTTTTTTAAGTTCTGTATAAGTTACACAAATGCATAGGAACGGTGTGTGCATGTATTTGTTTTTAGAGGCCTAGAGGTATATGGGAAGTTTCTATAAGTTCTATTCAATTTTTTCATAAATATAAAATTGTTTTAAAAGTAAAGTCTTAATTTTATTAAGAATTCACTGGTTGACAGAGAAAAAGAAGTTGATAATGACTGCAGTGTGGTTATGTGCAATAACTGCTGTGGTGGTTGAGGGCAGGGTGTCAACTTGATTAGCTTTGGGATCTGCCCAGGGGGTTGGTAGAACACACTTCTGAGTGTGTCCAGTGGAGGCGTGGCTCTAAGGTCTACATCTGGTCCTCTACTCTCCTCCTCCGTTTCCTAGCCACAATGAACTAAGCATCATGCTCCATCATACCCTTCTGCTATGAGGTTCTTGCCCTGGGGTCAGCCAACCCTGGACTGAATCTCCTGAAACAGTGAGTCGAAGTAAACCTCTCTTCCATTAATTCATGGTATCAGGTATTATGTCCCAGGGATGAGAAACCTGACAAACAAAGAGTTGATATAACTCATAGATGGAAGATTAATGAGAAACTTTAAAATGCATGAATCAGCTACATTCACAGATCAAGTTCAACCTCACAAAAATAGGCTGAACCAGACATTTCATGACTCCTCACAGACACTCAGGTTGCCAACCATGATAAAGTCTTCCTAGAAAATCAAACCTCCAGATGTAACACAGTGTCTAAAGAACAATGCACAATATTATAGAAAAACTTAGAGCTTGAAACATTCTGTTATACAAACAATCTAATTTCATCAACAAATATAAGAACAAAAAAGAAGGAGCAAAAAATTCTGGACTAAGAGAAAGCAAAAAATGATATCAAGTGGTGACAGTGCATGAACCTTGCTTGGATCTAAGCAAAGCAATTGGATAAGAAATGGGAAAATTAAGAGGAAATTTATATGACAACTACATATTTGCTAACAATAAATAATTATTGGTAGGTTTTTAAAGATATGGCAATGTATTCATGATCATGTTTCTTCAAGGGCCCTCTTTAACAATACATATTTAAATGTTTACATTTGACATCCTCTGTCTGAATGTATTTCAAAATAGTCTGAAGTCTGCATGAAACAAGACAGATCATGTGTCGATGGCTACTGATGTATGAAGCAACTCATTACACTTGTATACTTACTTCTACAGTAAACGGAATTTTATTAACTTTCCACAGTACAAGTTTTGAAAAGTATGTAGGATTTTGATAACAATTGTACAACTCTAAACCGTCTAAAAATCATTGATACTTAACACAAGTAAGCTTCATACGTTTATTATATTGAATGTAGGGTAATAAACATAATTTCAATGTAATGTAAATTACATTGAAAGAGAACTTTCTATTAAGTTTTAAAATAATTTGATATAGTAAAATGAAGAGTCTAGTTGGAAAGGCTTCCTCAGAGGTCATCTGGAAGATGATCACAGCTTGAACTAAGAAGAAAGCATTGAATGTGGGGAGAGATCAGTGCAAGAAACATTAACACATAAACTCCACAGGACTGAAGAGGGAGAGGAAGGAGAGACAGTAGTGTCATCCCCCATGTCTGGCTTACACTAAGTAGAAAGCTGTGTCCATAGTCAGGACAGGGAACAGAAAGAAGCAGTGCTGGTGGAAGGGAATCTTCATTCTCTTCAGGAGCCTGACAAATTGAGGCAGGAGGTAGCCATGGAAATGGTTGGACAAAGAACGGAGAGCTCACCTTGGAGCCCCAATTTCTGGGACTAGATACACCTCTGAGTTAAACATTAGTCCAGCACCAGGTTGCCCATGTCTAACTATACTGGTAGGAAGTAACCAGGTATCTTAGCTTACACACAGTAAGTCTCCAGACATGGTCTTCTGAAACCTTGACCACCCCTAACTTAATTTCCAAGTCACTGACTAGGCTGATCCCCTAACCCCATTCCCATGGGTACTGGACACCATCACAGTCTTCCAGGGGCAATAAAAGGTCAAAATCCCATCACCTGCCAAAGGAGCTGAGCCAAGCTGCTCACTGGCAGGAGTCAAGCTTCAGACCAACCCTTCAAT
Source organism: Hydrochoerus hydrochaeris (assembly GCA_004027455.1). Lineage (NCBI taxonomy): Eukaryota > Metazoa > Chordata > Mammalia > Rodentia > Hydrochaeridae > Hydrochoerus > Hydrochoerus hydrochaeris. The sequence goes on from PVLA01008090.1 coordinate 57,062, forward strand.
CCCACTCCAGATCCTAAGGCTGAAACCGTCAGCACTAAGCCCTCTTGCAACTCTGAGCTCTTTTTCCTGGGCTACTCACCCTGTGGAGTAGACTTTCTATTTCAAATAAATCTTTGATCTTGCAGCTCCTTTTGGGTGTCCTGCTCAATTCTTTGTTAGGACAAGACCCCTGATCAAGTAACAGAACCAGGAAGTGAAGAGCCCGTGCAGCTGAAGCTCAAGGAAAGGGCTGAGTACCACTGTATTCTGCATGTGATTTTCAGGTCTTTAGTTCTTTCCAGTAATTTTATCCTATTTTTTGGTCAGTATTTCTAGGCTAAGACATTGGGGATTCTAGAAATCTGAACCACAGTGGTAATAAAAGGTGCCGGCTTTCAAACTTCTTGAGCTAGTGATTTTTAAAATATTACTTAGGAAAAAGGATTATTATATTTTTCATCTGAGATAGTATTTGAATAATATCTACTCAAGTAGATTAATTATTAGGATTTATAGCTTTGATTTCCTTCTCCTGGTGTTTTATTCCAGGCTTGTTCATATTTTCTTAGCTATTTTATATGGTTGTGATTAATGTTAGTGAGTTATTTAGTGATATAATTTGATGTTGTTGTGCTTTGTTTGTCAGTACTTAACATTAAAAGTACTTACATTATCAGTACTTTCCTTGATACTATTTTTCCCCAGCGTGTGACATAGTATATACCTTCCGATCTCATATATTATCACTCTATGAAGGTGTATAGGAAGAAATTATGTGTTTTATTATGTGTACCTGTTTGTGTGTGTATGTGTGTGTGTGTAAGAGAGTGAGAGAGACAGACAGACACAGAGACAGACACAAAGAAAGAAACAGCTAGATCACAGGATGAGGAATAAGAACTAAAATAGATTCTGCTCCTTTTTTGGCAAACGGTATAAACACAGGAAAATTACGTAGTAAACTGAAAATCAAGTCAGATTCCTAAACTAAGACCCATTTGCCTTATGTTTAATGCCACTTCCAGATACTAGCTTTCAGTTTCTGCCTATCTCAATGTGCAAGGCTCTTCAGAGCATATTCTTTAACGCTGGTGTGGGAGTTAATATTTTTGGGAGAAGCAGTAGAGGCTACACTGAGGACTTCCATTTGAATGAGATTTTTGAACCAGAAACCCGGCAGAGGAGTTACCAGCCTCTGCTGGACTTGCAGTTTCTGCCATCTTTTTAGCAGGCAGCTATTCCTGGTTCCCAGCTCTTCTCTCAGGATAGAGTCTGCATGGGGAAACTCATTTCTTGTACACCCTCTTCCCCTCACCATTTTTATCCTAATAATGTGTGGATTTCATTTGCCTTTATTTATTCTCCATGCTGCTATTTCCAAGCTCTTCCTTCAACCTCGGGTGAATTCTGAGGGATTTTTCTTTCAATTAAATGCTTCCAGAAACAAAATTTTAGAAAATTGGTTCAGCTTAGCTGACTCAGATCTGAAAGTCTTTCCAAAAGACATTTCACAGGGAAAAATATTACTGGTGTAAAACTTCCAGCACAGTTCCGGCCAGTAATTTGCATTTGGCTTTCATTTTTCAGATCTCCAGCAATGTAAAATCTCTAGCACAGTAATCATTTTTTCTAAACTGGACCCAGTTCTCTAGAATGTGCTTGCTCTTCTCACCAATAGTTTTAAGGTACCATGTAAATTTGGGCTTTTGTGCCCTATCCCACCTAGAGTGCAGGGCCCTTATTTATATTCTGGCTTGAAAGGTTTTCCTTTAATGCAACTTTTTACTCACCTTCCATTGAGAGGATAAGTGAGTTCTGTAGAGTGCTATGAAAGTCTGCATAAGAAAATATGATTTATATTTCTTCCTGTGCTACCTGTGAACACGGCTAAGTGAGTTTCTAATCAGTTCTCAGGGATATGGCATCATTCCTGGTTCTTGAGTCCCACAGTGTGGTCCTCAGGACAGTGGCATCAAAAACTCCTATAAACTTGTTAGAAATGCAGAGTCTTGGGCCTCACCCCAGACCTCCAGGGCCATCTGCATTTTATCAAAATCTTAGATTATTCTCATGCTCTCAAATGCTAAGAAGCACGGAATAAAATCCTAGGGGTTGGAGAAGGGAACTGGCCAGAGTATGTCCCCCAAAAATAGGAACAAACCATGAAGCAATTCCTGGCCCCACTGGGTAGAAGATCTGAGGAAAGGTGCATAGGATGGCAATAGAAGTTTTAGGGGACAGAGGAATAATGAGGACCTTATGTGGACATATGTACACATGTTAAAATCTCTAGTTGCATAACCACTTTTTAAGGTATATATTTTCAACTTTTTCACAAAAGAGAAAACTGAGGTTCATCCTATTTAAAACGTTTGTCCAAAATCTTTTTAAGAAGTTAATGCTTTGCGTGACTCAAAGCTAGATTTAGCCAACTCTGAAGGAAGTCTCACAAAAAAAGAATTGCTCTCATTTTACTGTCTTCCCATGACCTAAGACAGTCATGTTAATCATAGTTAAATCGATCCCTTTGTTTTCTAACAGATAACCTTATTACAGTGTCTAAAATGAAAACAACCCCCCATTTTTAAAGCAAACACTATGATATGTGCCCAACATAAGTTGAGACTTTGTTTGTTTGAGACAGGATGGTCTTGGACTCACTATGTAGCCCAGGTTAGCCTCGAACTCATAGTGATCCTCCTGCCTCAGCCCCCAAATGCTGGGATTACAGGCATGTGCACCATGCCAGGAAATTGAGGGAGTTTTTTTTTTAACAAAACTTCAGAAAAAATAGGTTTCTTTTAAACTCAAATATTCACAGATTTCTCATATTAAGACATTTTCTGAATTATACTTAACACCAAGCTACTACATAAGTGAGACCAATTAATCAGAATATGTTTGTTATACCAGCTGGGAGTGGTCACCTAATGGAATCAGCAACAGAATAAAGGAACTTATTGAAGGACTAACAATTTTTCTGCAGCCAAAGTTCACATTTAATAAATCCTTCACATCATCCTGCACAAACCTTTAAAAAGTGGGATAACATGCTTTTACATTATATAAAACTCTTAACTCCATAAATGAATGAAAAATACCAATATCCCCAGTGTTTTACCAGTGAGTACCTATGACTACATCACACATGATTTAAGAAGGTCCAGATTTCAAACAACTTAATGGAAAAAGAGATAGTTTACTCTGGAAAATCTTATTTGATGACTCAAAAATACAGCCCTGCAATGTCACCAGTCAACGATGAAGCTCAGTGATTAGTCTGAATACAATGTTTTACAAAATGTGACAATGAAAAATAGCACAGTACCATTTCCTATAACACAGGATTGTAAATAAATTTCTACAACTAAGTAAGTTCAACATTCAAGTAGGCCTTTGACTGTGTCATATACACCTTTAATAAATTCTTTTCAAGTTGGCCAAAAAATATTTTGCTGCATTTTCCCACTGAATAAATGAAGGGTAATGTTCCTGATGTTGAAGTAGGGCCAGTGTCCTTGACACGCAGGAAATGGAAATGAACCACACAGCCTGAGGCAGGTGTTGAGGGGGACTTAACCACTGACACATTCAGAGGCAGCCGTGAGTTGTCAGGTGAGTAGAAAATGTGTCACAGGAGGTGACACCTGGGCTAAGCTGCAAAGATAAATTGAACTGTAGAGGAACAGAAGGAAAAGATTGGAAATGAGACAGGGAGTGTTCTGAGGCAGCAAGTGAGAAGATGCTCATGGTTTACAGAAGCCTGTACAGATGCCTGTAAGGGGATGCATATATAGGCACATTTATGCTGGAAGTAATTTCACCCCCTGACCCCAGGGTAGGGGAAAGAAAAAGGCTGTATCTTATCAGATTTGCCTACAAAGTCACCTTTCTTCTAGGATATCTTTATTTCAACCAAAATATCACACAGTCATTTTCCTGCAATCAGCTACTTGACACAGAAGCACAGTACAAGCCGAGAGAAACAAGCAAGTGATGCTTTTGAAGAAAAATGCTTGGAAATTTCTAATTTTCTAGAAATAAACTCTGAAACTAGATGAATGGGCCAAAACAGAAGCCCTGAAAATTCAAAAAAAAAAAAAGCCTTTGATTAAGTAGCTTTCCTGATCACATTCTTTTTCATCCTAGGATGCCTCTCCCGTCCTGAAGGAGCACCGTTCTCTGATATTTGCAGATTTTTGCAAGGAGGCACCTTCCTCCGCCACAGATCACTCTTTTACATCAGTATATTTAGTTTTTACATTCTGTTTTGTTGAGCATTGAACTTTACGGGAAAAAAAAGAGCAATGACATCTCTCAGCCAAGTCTGCTGTGTGCATTTGAAGGTAGACAACAAGGTCAATGCGCTGGGCTTGCAGTCAGTGACCAGGGAGCCCTTATGGGAACAAATGGAGATTCCTCCCCAAATAAAACCCCCCCTTTCCTACTACTTCAGCATCTTTTTGAAGCACAGTGTGGGTAGTTTTAGAAAAGCCACTTAATCTCCTCTTCCAACCTTAAAGGATGAAAAAATGGTAAGGTCTGTCTTTGAGTATTCTAATACACAATGAGAAAAAGCGAATGAAAAAGGTATATTCAAGAATTCAGTGATAATATGTGTATTTTACTCTTTTTTGACAGAAATAGTCTTTATTTGGCTTAGAACAATAAAGTCCAAGGGCCTTGAGGACCTCTGTGAACTTGCTAATTTTCTTCTCCACATTCTTTTCAGCCTGTTTCCATAGCCTCATGATCTGCTTCTTCTTCCAGTAATGGATCTTGGCTTCTCCTTCCTCTGGTCCTGTAGGGTGGCTGCCACTGCCTAGTAGTTCCAGCCAACCTCATAAGCCAAGTGGCCCAGGTAAGTAATTTCTTCATCCTGCTTTCTCTTGTCATAGGGTAGGATCCTGTCAAACATCCTGAGGTGGTCCAGGATGGCCTGGCCTCATTTGGTCTTGTGGGGCAGCATCCCTCACATGGTCCACCAGAAGATGTGGCTGGGCGCCCAGAAGTGGCAGGGGCTGCGAGATGGGTTGGTATTCATCAGCTTATAGAGGAAGGTTGAGCACTTTAACTTGTTTCTGTAGAAGTTGCCAGAAATGTTGATGCCTTTGCAGTGCACAACCACCACCTTGTAGCCCAGCAGTACCAGACTGGCCACAATGGCCACCAGGCAGCCCAGGAGATGGCCTCAGCCATCCAGCACCAGGACTTATCCCTCTGCCATCTTCAGCAGCCACCTGGGCATAAATTTTACTCTCAATAAACAGGATTAGACACATACTTCCTTAACAACCTGCTACCTCAACCCAAATCCAGTCAGACCTCCACTATCATCAGAATCCTGTAGCATCCTTCTTAAGGTGTTAGCTAGCAATTTCACAACAGAAAAACTTAGACATACATGAACTTTTCAGAGGAAGCAAACATCATTATTGTTTTCAGGTTGTCTTAGTCACTTTCCTGGTCACTGAGACACAATAGCCAACACCCACAGTTTAAAGGAGGAAAAACTGATGTTGGCTTACAGTTTGTAGAGGTTTCAGTCCACACTCAGCTGGCTCCAAGACAGGATGGAATGGCACTGGGGCAAGGCAGAGGAGAGCTGCTTATGGCAATGTGAACAAGAAACAGAGAGGGAGTGAAGGAAATGGGCAGAGAGGGAGACAAATTCTTCCATGTCACAGCCCCAGATGCCTGCCTCTGACCAGGCTCCACTGCCCAACATCACACTCTGCTATAACCTCAACCAGGGACTAATCCACCAATGAGTGTCACACCCCCAGAACCAAGTCACCCCCCTGCACACAAGAGGCTTTGGGGGACATGTAGATAGAACCATCACATGAGGTAACATGCTGATTTATACAGAGACCTAACCATGACCCTAATAAACATAGAAACAGGATAATTTTCTACTAAGCAGGCTGTTTTAAAAGTTTATATAATTTTAAAATTCTGGAAAATTATAAAACATGAATGACTTCTTATTAAGATAAAGTCATGAGGATGATTGGGAAAAAACAGGGCTTTTTTTCTTCTTAGTTTTATAATGGGAAAGGCTTTCTTAAATGTAGCACAAAATCACAAAGCTCTTAAAGCAAATTTAACCACATGAAAATAGTAGTATTTCCCATGAAAAAATACCATAGAACCAACAGTAGTAAACTGGAAATGTGACAATAACACCCATCAAGGCCTGGCTTCCTTCATTTGTAAAGGCCTTAGAAATCCACACAGATGGCCAAAAGCCACGGGGAGGGAAAAACCAAAGGCTCTTTAACTGCAATACGCATGGCTTGAGTAACATACTGCAGCAATTCTAGTTGTTATATTACAACAGTTTTTAAATTCAGATGAGTCTTACAATCAATCAATACATCTTCTTAAATTTGATGAACTGCAGTCCCTGAAAAGATATTAAACCACACTCCATGGTAAGAGAAAACGAAGTCAAAGCTACAAGAAAATAATATTTTGCCGATCATACTGAAAAATTAAAACAGTAGAAATACCAAGTGGACAAGGAACAACAAGCGCACATACATGCACACTCAAACTCTTAGTGGAGGTGAAAGTCAGTACAGTCTTCATGGTGAGCAGCCTGGCAGTCTCCAAAAGCAATTAACATTCCTGTACCCCCTGAGCCAACAACCCTAGTCCTAGCAATTAATCTTGAAGAAATATTTTCACACGTGTGAAATAAAAGGGTACACATAATATATTAACTGTGTCATTGTTTATAATAGAGAAATATTGGAAATAATTTTAATAGAGAAATATTAGAAAGAATATACTGGGAATATATTCATAAATAAATTACCATATGCCCATGAATAAAGTATCATCTATAATAGAATAACATAAAGTCATTTAAAAGAATGGGTTAGCACTAAACAACACTGATTAAGGACAATATCCAAGAAATATATTAAGTGAAAACAATGAAGAACATAGTACTGTATAAGAATATTACTATTTGAAAGGGTAGGAGGCATAGAATGAACAAATGCATTTATGGATGAAAAGGCACAGACCACCTCTGTAAGAACACAGAAAAACCAGCTCACTATGGTTACCATCAGGGAGACCTAAGAGACTAAGTGACAACAGGAGACTTCATTTTGAGCATCTGCCATCTTTGGGATTTTTTTTTTTTTTGGTCTTTTTGAGACAGGGTCTTACTATGCAGTTCAGGCTGGCCTTGAGCTCACTTTGTAGCCCAGGCTGGTCTCAAACTCGCAACGATACTCCTGCCTCAGCCTCACGAGTGCTGGGATTACAGGCATGAGCCACCACGCCCAGCTAGCATCTGCCATCTTGTCCCTTAGGAATATGTGTTTACACATGAGACCTGTTTATCTTAGTCTTTTCAGGCTGCTATAAGGAAGTGAATTAGACTGGGTAATTTACAAACAATAGGAACTTAATAATCATGGTTTGGGAGACTGGGAAGAAGTCCCAGAGAAAAGTGCCAGAAGATCTGGTGTCCCCTGAGGGTCCATTCCTCATAGGTGGCATTGTTTCTGTGTTCTCACATGGTGAAGGAACAGCAAGCTCCATCAGGCCTATATAATAAGGTCAGAGCTTTCATGACCAAATCATTACTCAAAGGCCCCAAGTCTTAATACTGTCATGTTGGGAGTCATGACATAGCATATGAATTTGACTAGGGGCAGGACACAAACATTCTTACCATAGCACTTTTCAAAACAAATAAAATGAAACTCTAAATTCATAAGACCAGTATAAAAATTCTAACCCCCCTTAAAAAGCAAAGTGACTGTCATAATCCCTTCATTTCATAAATGAGAGGATTAGTCTATGAGTAAGCGACAAGCCTCAAATCACCAGATTATCTCAATGTCACTTTCAATTCTAAGATTCTATAACCTTATTTTATTTGTGCTGAACAACAGTGAATTCAATCTAGAAAGTCAAGCTTTATAACCCCCTTTTACTCACTGAATTCTGCCATTCACTGAATTCTGACCTAACTCATGAAAAGGGTCTCAGAAAATTATATTAGGAAGGTGTTTGGCAGAGAAGGATCGGTCACTAAGCTAGGTGAGTCACAGGTATTTAGATCCTACACTCCATGTCCTTCTGTTCTGTTCTCCCCTTCTAGTGTGAAGGAGAATCACATGAAAGATGGATTGAGGGCTTTTTTTTTTCCTGTGGCAATTTGTGCTAAAGGTCCAACCATGGTCACCAACTTCACAAAGTTCCCTCCAGTTGTGTCCCAAGAGAAAGAGAGAAATCAGAATGAGTGACCAGGCTTGTGGGAATGGAAGCATCAGCTCATCTCCAGAGGCTGAGTGCTGCCCATCCGTCAGATCCCTCACCGGCTGCTTGTCAAGCATGATGCATCTGTGACCACCTAAGCTCTCCCTGCTCCGGGCAGCAGCAGCTTCACACAAAGGAGAAGCCCGAAGATGAGCAATCTGGATTTCTGGGGGTAGTCAGCGGTACAGAGCTGCCTGTACCACTCTGCTTTCTGCCTGGTCATTGTTTCTCTCCTTTCTTGGCAAATAACCAAGTTCAGTAAGGTGTTTCCTTTCCACTGAAACTTAGCCAGAAGTACATGGTGATTTTAGGGATTCACTGTTTCACTGTAAAAACAAATCATATGTAACAGAATATCTTAGAATAAAAACCCTCATATCTTCTCTATATTTTTCTGAGGATTTAAAGTTAGTACTGTATATACTGTTTTAAGAAAAGAATGCATGATTACATTAGAAAAATGATTATTTTTATTTAGATCATATTGTTAACCATTATATTAGCTATTGTAGTAGTTTATTTAAACTTTTTACAGCATGAGAGTAGAACTCAGTATTTCCTTACTTCATATCAGAATTTCCTTACTTCATAATGTAACAGAACATTATGATATCCACAGTTGCTAAGTGTGTAGGAAAACACCCACTTACATATACTGACATCAAAATTGCATTGGGAGAATCTTTATGGAAGTCCAGTGGGAAGACCTTCTTAAAAAAAAAAAAACTTCAGAACATTAATAACTTTTGATCCTGCAAGCCTAGTTTAAAAAAAATCTTTAACCACAAGAACCTTCCTAACATTTAAGTAATAAAATGAATTGATAAAGTGAAAAGCAAAAGCAACAGAAGATGACTGTGAAGGCTTAAACTCCCAGCATGGTAGCATAAGGACTTTTGAAAACAACTACTACACTACTACACTTCTGCATAATACAGTAAGGAAATTGTCAAAAATTATCAAATTCTGTACGTTTTAGAGCTCTCAAAATTAAAGACTTGCAAAAATGTGAAGAGCATTTATTGAAGAAAAATAGCTTAGTCTCAGTAAGAAGAGTAAGATTTGTGGCATTTTAACTTACACCAACCTTATCCCTATTTAGCCAGTTCTGCAGTAGTCTAGAAAACCAATATTCCTGCTCTTCCCCTTATGTTACAGCAATTGCTTCCAGAAATTTCAAATTTTCTGCTTTTATACCCAGATATTTGATTCATTTTTATTTGATTTTAGTACAGGTGAGAGATATGGATTTAGTTTCAATCTTCTGCTTATGGATAACTAGTTTTCCCAGCATCATTTGTTTAGATGATTCTTCTTTTGCTGATACATGGCTTTGGCCCTTTTGTAGAAATCAGATGGCTGAAGGAACTAAGGAATGTTTCTGTGTCTTTTATTTTATTCCACTGATCTATGTGTCTATTTTTGTACCAGTACAATGCCATGTAGTTTTTGTTATAACAAAAAGACAAGAGGAAGCATAATATCAGATCTCAAATCACACAAAGAAGTCTCTTCTGGTTCTATATGAATTTTAGAATTTTTCCTAGTCCTGTGAAGAATGTTGTTGGTATTATAATAGAGATTGCATTAAATCCACAGATCTTTTTTGGTGATATGGCTATTTTGACAATATTAATTCTACCTTATACAAAATAAGTAGTCGTTCCACAGAAGATAACTGTAGGCTTGAAAACATAGAGAAGTTTCTTGTTTTTTATGCCTTTATTTTTTTCCTGAGAGTGAACACTGTCTTTAGTTGTTCTGTGTGTTTCATTTTGTTTTTTGTTTGTTTATTCCTTCTTTGTTTTCCTCCTGCATTCTTTTCACCAGTTAGTGAATGCTTAATTTTCCTTTGTCTTTCAGCCTTGATTTTAGTCTCTTTCTCTTCCTTTATTTCTCTTTTTTTCCTTTTATCCCTTTTAAAATTTCTCCTCCTAGGGTAAATCACCCTATTGAGTGGATATTTACTCTATATAATATTCTGATTGTTTTAGATTTAGTTCTATAACTATAAAGCTTTTATGCATGGTTAAAACCAACACAGTAATAGCTATCACAGTGTGTCATTTTCAAGTCTGTGTTTGATGTTATTATTGTTGTTATTATTATACTGATTGTATTACTTTAGCCAAAGTGTCATAGTTGTTGTGATCAACTGATCTTCCTTGTTGTACAATATCTATATTTTGGGGGATCATGAACAATACCATATAGTCCAGTACCAAAGAACTGGGTGCTAGGACAATCAGGCAGAAACCTTTCATCCCTAATAAGTTGATGATTTAGGACCCTGGGACTAACTCAAAAGCCAAAAGCTACTTATGCCTAGAATACATCTCCAAAAAATAGCCATTACTTAAAGACCTCTAGATGCTAGTAATAAAGCTACCTACCATAAGCAATTTACAAGTATCTGCAGAAAAACAAATAAAAAAGAAAGAAAGAAGGAAAGGAAGAAAGAAAGAAACTAAGAAAACATAAAAGAAAGACACAACCTATAATCTCCAACTCAACTCAAGTTAAATCCAGGGGGCATTGAGGTGAAATAAATCAAAAGCCAACCAGCTGAATTTTACAAAATGGTTGCAGCATAATTAACAAAAATAGATGAGTAAGTTAATTAAATAAATGATGACCATAATGAAAGATGACCATAGTGACCTAGAGTACATACAGATAAAATATATAGAGGTGCTTAGGAATGACATGAAAATCATGAATGCTCAACATAGAAAAGAACTGGATTGCATAAAACTGACATAAATAGAAATTCAGGAGATTAAAAATTCTACTGAAAGTATACACAGTGAAGTTGAACAATGTGAAGTTAAAATATCAGATCTAGAAGATCTAGAAGAAAAAGTTGTGGTTGGCAATCATCAAATGAAAGGCCTCTTAAAAATAGCAGAGATATAGCTTGGTGGCACATAGATTGTATGGCAAATGTAATGTTCTGAGTTCAATTCCCAAAAACAAAACAAAACAAAAAAACAGCAGGGACAACAAAATAGTCAACCCAACATCTGCTAGAAGATGCAGAAGAAGACTAATGTAAGATTAAATGAACTGAATGAAAAATCAGAACACACCACAAAGAGTATCAAAAACCTGTTCACAGAAATAATACCAGAAAACTTTCCTAACCTGGCAAAAGAATTTGAGATACAGATAAGTGAGACACACAGAACTCCAAATAGTCATAATCAGAAAAAAAAGCTACACAAAGGCATATAATAGCCAGGATTTGAGAAATACAAGAACAAAATATGAAAAGCTATTAGAAAAAAGAAACAAATCACCTGTAAAGGAAAACCCATTACAATCACAGTAGATTTCTTAACACAAGCTCTTAAGGAGACCTTGAAGTATTTCAAGCCCAAAAGAAAACAATATCCAACATAGATTTTCTACCTTTAAAATTATCTTTCAAAATTTATGGAGAAATAAGACACTTTCATGATAAAGAAATTCATGGCCATCAAACCTGCAGTCCAAAAAGTTCTGAAGGATATCCTAGAAAAAGACAACGAAGATAACAATTCCACAAATCCCAATGGAATGAATCCACCAGGCAAGGCAATCAGTCAAATAAAAGGGAAAGAAAGGGAACCAAAACCAGAAAAATAATATGACAAGTCAATACATACATGTTATAACCCTCAATGTGAATGGTATCAATTCACCAGTGAAAATAAAAAGATTGGCAGAACGGGTCAAGAAACAAGATCCAACAACATGCTGCATACAAGAAATACATTTACCTCAAAAAACTCAGTCTGAAAGTCAAAAGACAGAAAACAATACTTATGACAGGAACCTGGAAAAAGGCAGGAGTAAGTATTCTATTTGTAGACAAAGTGGATTTCAAGCCAACACTGATCAGAAAAGAAAAAGAAGGTCATTATATACTAGTTAGAGAATACTCCAACAGGAAGATATAATTATCATAAATATAGAGTAAGTCCCCAATTTATAAATGAGTTCTCTTCCACTATGTTCATAAGTCAAATTAATTTGTAAGCCAACAAAGTGAGACTTATGCAGTGCACCTGTGAATGTTCACAATTCAAATGTTTGTAAGTCAAGGACTTATTACATAGACACCCAACTATATAAGGAATATGAAAAATCAGATAAGCTGCAATTTCAATGTCTAGATGGTGACTCTTCATGAGGTACTTTCTCTGCTACTTAGCACTCTATCATCTTGGGACCCTCCCTACAAATTCTCTTTGATGAATGTGATCATTATATATATCTGAAATGTACCAAGAAAATCTAATTTTTAAAAAGACAGTGTCACAGTAAAGAAAAAATAAGATACTGGCAAACAATGCAGAAAATTACTAAGAAGATTAAACACCATGACCAAGTAGGATTTATCTGAGGGATGCAGGAATGATTCAACATACGCAAGTCAATAAATGTAACACACCACATCAAGAGAACCAAAGGCAAAAAACATATGGCATCTCAATAGATGCAGAAAAAGCATTTGACAAAGCCCAACACTATTCATGCCTTAAAGAAACTCTAGAGAGAATCAGAATACAATGACTTTACCTTAATCTGATAAAATCCATCTATGAAAAGTCAACACTCAAAATCATACTAAATAGTCAAAAAATGAAAACTGTCACTCTAAAAATTAGGAACAAGACAAGGATGCCCACCATCACCACTGCTGTTCATTATAGCTCTGAAAACAATAGCCACAGCAATTAGACAACAGAAAGAAATAAAAGGAATAAGGATAGGAAAGAAAGAAGTTAAATTATCATTATTTGCTGATGATATGATACTATACATAGAAAAACCCCAAACTCCACTAGGACTCCTAGAATTAATAACCAAATTTGGCAGCACAGTAGAGTTCAAAGTTAACATTCAAAAATCAGTAGCATTCCTGTACATGAATAACAAACTCCCTGGGAGAGAAATTAGGGAAACCACATCTTTCACAATAGCTCAAAAAAGTGAAATACTTCATAATCGATCTAATAAAAGAAGTGAAAAAACCTACATATTGAAAACCACAGCACTCTGAAAAAGGAGATCAAAGAGGATGCCATAAAATGGAAAGATATCCCCTGATCCTACGTAAGCAGTAAAAATGGTCATACTTTCAAAACTTTTGCACAAATTTAATGCAATTCCAATCAAAATATTAACTGCATACCTCACAGAACTAAAGAAAACAATTTTAAAATTCATATGGAACTAGAAGAGACTAAGAATAGCAAAAGCAATTCTGGGCAACAAAGGCAAGGCAGAGGGCATCACAATCCCTGATTTAAAGTTAAACTACAAAGCTACTATGATAAAAACAGCATGTTACTGGCCAAAACAAACAAAGAAACAATCACCACAACAAAAAACCCAGACCTGAGGATCATTGGAATAGAATAGAAGATGGAAGAAGAAATCCAACTAAAATTAGCTACCTTATCTTTGACAAAGACAAATACCATTACTGAAGGAAAGCTAGCCTTCTTTAGACACCTAGAATTTTACCTGATTATCACTCAGGCAGTGTGTTTGTTTATGTACTATTTTGAGCACTGCATAGGCAGGTGTCATTTCAACTAGTCAATTTATGTATGGAATAAAGCTGATAAAATTATCATTTTTATATTTCCTGTTATATTAACTTATGAAAACTAATAAAAATTACAACTTTTGTTCATCATATATTTAAATAATTGGATTGGTAAGTGGTTAATAAATGGCACTGGAAAATCTGGCTTTCTACATGTCAAAAATTGAACCTAGAGCCATATTTCTCACCATGCACTAAACTAAACAGAAGCAGATCAAAGATCTAAATGTAAAAACAGAAACAATCTGCTGGAAGATAGAATAGGTAAAACTCTTGAAGACATAGGTCTAGGAAAAGACTTTATGAACAAAACTCCAATAGCACAGAAAATATTACAATGAATAAACAACTGGGCCAGTGTGGTGGTGCCTGCCTATAATTCCAGCACTTGGGAGGCTGAGATATGAGTATCACCACAAATGTGAAGACAGCCTTGGCCACAGAGCAAGTCTATGACCAGCCTGAACTACATAGTGACACCCAGTCTCAAAAAAAAAAAAAGCCTCCCTCAAAAGTAAACAACTAAGATCACATCAAATTAAAATGCTTTTGCACAGCAAAAGAAACCACCAACAAAGTGAAGAAACAACCCACAGAATGGGAAAAAATTTTAGCATCTACTTTAGCATTTAGAATATGTAAGGACCTACAAAAAAATGAGACCTCCCAAATTTAAAGATCTAATCCTAAAACAGGCATCTGAAGTAAATAGACATTTATCAGAAGTACAAACATCAAATAGATACATGAAAAAATGCTCAGCATCGCTGGACATTTGAGACATGGAAAGTTAAAAAACACTGAAATGTCCTCTCATTCCAGAAAGAATGCTGCATTTAAGGTTGGCCCACTCTGGTTGTGGGGAGCGCTATACCCATAGGCTGGTAGCTTGAATAGAATGTGCATACATGGGACTAAAGGAAGCCACTGTACTTGCTACTGCTTCTGTGCTACCGTTATTGTCTCTGCTACTGCAATTGCTTGCTGCCTTCTTCCTGTGCCGCCATGTTATGAACTGTTTAGCCTTTGTGATGCCCCTCTACCATGGCACCCTACCTTGGAGCCAGCTGACTACGGACTGAATCCTCTACAAATTGCTCTGTTGAGAAGAAGGATTGGATTGGCTGTGGACTTGAGACCATGTATGTTATCCTTTGGCATGAACTTTGGAAACTTTGTCTGCATTTTGCTCATGCCCAGAGACTTTGCATGAAACTAAGATTAAGGGTGTTGAACTAACTGATGACAGAAGTAACTTCAAGACAATCTAATGTTGAGGCGGTGGCATGGCTATAATTGGGGGCTTTTAGCCAGATTTATACTAGCCAAAAACAACGAGCCCAGCAGTATGATTTAAAAGATTTTGATTTTGGCCAGGAAGGAAGCTCTAGTAAAGCCTCAGACAGAGCAGAGAAGAACTTGATTGCACAAAAGGAACAGGACAATAGAAAAGATGACCTAACGACCTAACAAGAAGCAGCATGACTCTAGACTTTGCAGCCTCAAGCCTGCACAGGTAAAAGATTTTGCTTTGAGAAAAGAGTCCCCAAAGTACCATGTTCCAGAATGGTGATGGTCTAGGGAAGTTTTTCCACAGGATAGGGTTCACAGTGCTCAGAAATCCAGGCAATCAACCCCTACAAGCCAAGACAGAAGGTAGCCTGGCTACTGTTCCATCTGATAGCAGACCTTGGCATCATGTATATGGTGCTGGTTTTAGGTGCATGCACAATGTAAGAGCTGTGAGGTAAGGAAGCCTTCACCCAGATTTCAGAAGGAGGCCTGGAGGCCTGGCAGTGCGCCCCTTAGAGGGTGGTGTGTGAAGCCAAAGGTGCAATGGAGACCTCAGAAGGTTGGAAAAGCCAGGGACATGGATCATTTGAGGAAAATTTCAAGGAATTCAGAAAGCCATTCTGAAAGAGAAGTCCTGACTACTCCAACCACCTGCAGTGCCACAGGGCACAGCTACCCAAGCCCTTGGGAGTTCACAGTTTGCTGTAGATTACCTCAGATGATGAGCACAGAACTAGTGAACTTAATGTTTGCCTTGCTGGATTTTGGACTTGCTTTGGTCCCATTCTCTCTCTCTCTCTCTCTCTCTCTCTCTCTCTCTCTCTCTCTCTCTCTTTCTCCCTCCCTCCCTCCCTCCCTCCCTTTTGGAATAGGAAAGTATTTAACTTTTTTCCCCTTTGTATGCCTAAGACTTTCACTTAAATCTGAGGGAGACTTTGGACTTGGAATTTGCAGTGTTGAAACTGTTAGGACTTTGGCAACTCTTAGAGAACTAAAATGCCTGTTGCATGAAGGGACGTACAACATGAGAGCTACTTGCTATATGTGTGACTGAGCACTTGGAATGTGGCTCCTCTGAAATGAGAAACACTGGGAGAAACACACAAGAACTGGACGACTTAGGATGAAAATATAAAGGAGTGACTGTGACTAAGCTTATCAATGTCTCCTTACAATGCTCACCTGTGGAAATATTTTGGATACATTGAGTTGCATACAGTGTGCTATTAATACCAATTCACACCTATTTTTACTTCCTTTAATGCATCTAGTGGAAATTTAAAACTTATATATATAGTTTACAATATTTATCACCAGGACAGCTTAGGATTGGATCTTCCTGGAATGGGATTAGATCTTCCCATCACAAAGAAGCACTAGATAAAGTTCTGTAGTTCCTCAGTGAAGGAAAAGAACAACTCAGGCTGCAAAGTATTATCTTCCTATGAGTAGAATAAAAGCCCTGGCATCTGAAGACAAAGCCCCACCCACTCAGACTGGAGTTCTCCCTGGTTCTCAGCACTCTCCTGCCTTCCTGTCTTCCTTGCCTTGGAAGAAAGGGAAGAGCTTCCCCTCCCTTTAAGTGCAGTTCTGCAAGCAAAACCCCTGTCAGCTTCCTATGGTGGGGATAAAACCTCTGATATCTGCAACCTCAAAGAGGGAAGGACCATTCTGGCTCAAGTTTCAAAGGGTTCAGTCCATGGATATTGGCTCAAAGCTAGAAACAGCATGGCAGAAGGGCCTAGCAGAGGACAGCTGATCGCCTATGGCAGCCAGGAAGCAGAGAGCAGGGAAGAGCCCAGGAGGAAGGTCAATCCCAAGACCCACACTGGCCTCCCTAGGAGAGCACTCCCTTTATCTCCAGGGCATCTCTCAAGTTGGTCAGTTCAATAATCAAGATGAACTAGCACACCATAAAACCATCCTCAGGAGAGAAGGAGGAACTGAAAGCCTCTTGCCCCTCATCTTTAGTACATGAGAAATAGCAGACAGGCCATAACAGCTCAGAAAAATTCTATGATTTAAGAGTCAAAGTAGGTTCTCTTCTTAGTTTTTCAATACACTGAGTGCTAGAATGGCTACAGTCATAGATTAAAGCTTCTAGCATCTTTTTCTTGGTCTGTCCCCCCACAACCTCATTTGGTCATAGAGTTTTTTCAGAAGTGGCTGAATCTACAGTTTGTGTGATTGATTCATAGGCCAATGCTGGAATTAAGGGTAATGGAATTAAGGGCAGGTGACTGCTGGATCTGTGCAATGACTGTACTGGCAACACCATAAATCCAGCAGTCTGGATAAGATAAAAGGGGCTTGTTTCACTCTCCTCAGTTACCAATTTTGCTGTCTTTTGTTTTCATGAATGGTTGCACCTCTACCTTGTGTCACTCTGCCTTGGATCCAGCTGACTATGGACTGAAATCTCTACAAACTGAGCTAATAAACTGTCCTCTCTTAATTTGGGTATCAAGTATTTTGTCTCAGCAATGATAAAGTAATTAAGACAAATATAATCAACGGCAACATTGACTGCATTTGTCAAAACTCAAAGACATATGCCTACCAAAAGAATGTGTTTTCTTGTGTATCAATTATAAAAATATGATAAATAAATTACAGAAAGTAAATTTTTAAAATGTGTCAATAGTGTAACACCAGCATTCTAAGAGACTGAGGCAGGAGGATCTCTAGTTGCCAGTCTGGGAAACTTAGTGATTTAATAGAGCCTGCCTCAAAGTGAGATATAAGGGCTGAGCTCGGTGCAAAGGCCCTAGATTCAGTCAAAAAAAAAAAAACCTATTCAAGGCCTCTTATTACAGAAATAATGTAAACTCTATTAGCTAGGATTTAGGTTCTGTCCAATAACTTGCTTTCTGAGGAAATGAAGGTCTTTTCTGACTTGAACACTTATGAAACTATAAAACCAGAAAAGTTCTGGCAGGCCTTGATTTCATGGTGGAGGAAACCAAGTCTCAAAGAGGTTCACGGACAGGATCCAAAGCACATTCCTGGCCAGGTAGTGTCAGAGGCCTGGCCTCCCCGCTTCCAGTCTGTGACCTTCTGTTCACAGTGATTCCCTCAAAGTGTCACAGACTACATCTACTAGCCCTAAGGAGACCAAAAGAAGACAGAAGCACAAGAAAACATTTAAAACTCCAAAGCACTTTCTCTAGTGCATGGCAAGTGATTTTACATAATGATGGAAGTTTAGAGTAAATATCCAATTTGGTTATAAATGAAACCTTGCTTCATTCTATGAAAATGTCTGGGTTGGAAAAAAGTCCTCTTAGAGCTGATGTTTCTCTGGCATGTATTGTATTCTGCTCTTTCAGTTATTGGCTGAGTTATTAAAGACAGCTGTGTCCATTGTTTATGGATATTATGGATGAAGAAAACCTAATAATATGCCCCCAAATTCTTGAGTCCCCTCCCTCTTTTTGTCTTGAGACTGAAACTGAAAAGAAATGCATTTTCCACTAACATCAAGAAGAGTCGCTCCTGGCATCAGCAGTCACATTCATAAACTCAGATGGCAGGGGAAGAGCCCTAATGTCAACACAATGTACAAGACAATATCCAAAAGACACTCAAAACTTGTCACATTCAATTAAGAAGCATGCAAAAATTGAGATACTTATCAGTATGAATGATTGGGTAAGGAAGTTTTACAATCACTTTCAAATTAAAAAGTAATTTTTCTATTATTAAATTTTAGTTCATAAAATATGATCAAGGGGTACTCCTTCGCAGTGTTTAATTGTGTTGATTGCTTACTGCATTATAAATTTAATGTCATCAAACCAAAACTGAAACAGGTCCTTCCTCCTGGCCTACTGTAGTGTATTTTATGGACAGATGGTGGACTTCCTTTTCATTCATCTTGAATACTAATGTTTTCTTTTGTTTAACTCCAATAATATTCACATAGCTTTATAATTTAACATCAGAAACACAAAACCATTCATGAGATCACAGTTTGACTCTGTAACATGTACCTTCCAGTTTGGATCTAGAATGTCCCCCAAAGTCTTGTGTATTCAGAGCTGATGAAGGGGGCGCTGTGCCCATCTGCCGATTTACGCGCTGTTAGCAGGTGAAGCCTGTTCACCTTGGGCCTGGTGGGGAGGGGTCACCTCCCTCCAAGGCTCCTCCTTTCCTCTGTCCTTCCTGACTGCCAGGAGCTGAGCATCTTTCCCTCTGCCAGGCCCCTCTGCCATCACATTTCTGCTTGGAGAAGTCAACTGGACTGGAACCAGGACCCCCAAAAAACTGCTCCCATTGTAAGTCCTGGGGCTCAGGTATTTTGTCCCAGCAAAGAGAAAGACACTAAGAGGGTGTGTTGTGAAGAACCGAGGCACCAAGTGAGAAAGTGCTCCTTAGAAATATAAGCCATACAGTGAACTCTTTGGCCCTCCTATACCTCACAGACCTCCACCCCGAGGTTCCCCCAATTTCCGGGGGCCTCTTCCCCTCTTCAAACATTGGACCTCACCTAGAAAGCTCAGATGGGCTTCAGAAGGACAGACAACTCCTGCTGGGTGTGGGCTCAGAGATGGGCTGAGACCAGAGGGCTGGACACACACAGGGGCCTCTTCTCCTGGAGTTTATGGCTCTGCATCCCCTGGTTTTGGGGAGGACCAGGACTCCTGCCATCAAAGCACATCACTTCTTATACACCAAACAAGTGGAATCACTTAAAATTCCACTCAGGGACCGGTGGTAATTGAAGCCATTCATGGAACCACAAAAACTCCAAACTGAACATTTGAATGGCATTTAAAAGGTGCCAAAATGTGTAATCAATTCACTCAAAAGATATTTCCTGAATATCCAGTGCGTGCAAAACTCTGAGACTGTTCCTCAGGGTGACCAAGGCGGCAATGAAGTGGGTTACAGGGCATTAGTAATCCCCTGGCTGCCGTGCAAAGCTGCTGAGCAGAGTGGAGCAGAGCAGCAGGAGGAGGACTGGAAATTGGCGATGGGAAGCAGGTGGAGAGGAAGGGACAATGAGAAAGGGGGAGAGAGACTAGGAGGCAGAACGCGGAAGGGACAACTGGGAATCAGGTCCTCGGCCCTGATTAAAAGAGAAAGAGACACGGAGCTCTCGGGAGAGAAGACTGAGCAGATGTAAACATGTTCTAAGACGCTAACAGCACTTGTGCTACTTTGCTGAGATTAGGATGACTTTCTGGCTTTTCCCTCTTCTTCCTACACCTCCAGCATTGCTATCCACAAAGCTCAGGAAGACAGCTCATCCCTGGAGTCTGAGCACCCTGTGTTCTCCACGGTGCTACTCTGAAGTCTTGTTTGTTTGTTTGCTTTTTAATTCTTCAGATTGGAATCTCTTCCTCTGCACTGTGTCATGCATCCTTCATGTAGCCACGTTCATTGAAAGAATAAAGTAAATACTTATGGCCTTTAAGATTGAAATCAAGACACACGCAGGAAGGTAGAAAGTTCTAGATTGGATACCTCACTTCCAAGGACATGGATATGTACTCAGATCTAAGATGATCAATCACTTGGTCTAACGTGGACTGTTTTATGCACATAATATACTCAAAGGTGTGTGAGGTGAGAAATGACTGTCCCAGAGTAACTTAAAATCCATTACATGGAATTAGACACCAGGACAGGGAGGAAGGAATCAAGAGCTTGAATAGAGGTCAGGTTACAGAGTGTTATGCTTTGTGTCTTGATGTCCCCTCAAAGCCTCATGCATTTTTAGGCAGCTGGGTCTAGAGAGTATGATGCTGTGTGTGTGAGGGTGAGTGTGACTGGTTTGGCTTAGTTTTGGGCGTGTATGATGAGAAGGCTCACTGTGAGTGTGAGTACTGCCCTCCTTTACTGGATGGAATATAAGGGACAGAAAGAGGGCTACTGTTGTCACTGATGCTTCTGCTGCTAATTTATTGCTTCACAGTCTTTTGCTTGCCAAAAACTGTTTCTCCTCTGTGATGCCCCTCTGCCATGCCACCCCACCCTACAGCCAGCCAGCTGTGGACTGAAACCTCCACAGACTGTGAGCTGAAATAAACCTTTTTCCTCTAACTCTGGATGTTGTGTATTTTGTTTCAGCAATGAAAAAAATAACTAAGACAGTCACAAGGACAACCTCACTCAGAGCAAGAGGGCAAGAGAGAAGGCTGGGGTGACAGAGAGTGGGTAGTACATACAGAATGAGTCATGACTAAGGGGTAGGCAGCAGAGAGACCTGAAAGACGATCTCATGCTTGTCCTAGGAAAGTGCCCAAAGTCACCCCTCAATACAAAGGAGCTATGACGGACAGGGGAAGCTAAAGCAAGAAAAGTCTTGGAATAATTAATTTCAGGAGCTTCCAATGTTGATTTATGTTTCTCCTTGTTAATATATTTGGATACAAACTGGAGGAGCAACGATTGGAAGGAGACATGGGATTTCAGCCAACTCTGCCATGTTCCACTGTACAATAACACTTTACTGGCAAAATGCAAGCAAAGAGTTTTTCAAAGTTTTTTCAAAAATCCTAACATTTTAACAGAAGATGATACACTTTTTTTTCACACATCAGCTTCAATACAACTTTAACCACTAACACAGAAACTGGAAGGAAGAACAGTCTGGAGATGATACACAAATGATTCATAGATATACAGATAATATATTTCATTTCAGAAGGAAGATCTCAGTGAAAATAAGATTACTGGAAAGAAAAGTTTGGGTACAGGAAGATCTATGCCGGTATATTTCTGCAAAATTAATACATCTCTTAAGTGAAGTATTTTGGTCACACATATATATAACTTAGAATGCATCTTAAATCCACTAATTATATTTATATGAATTTAACCTAAGAATTAGTAAGAGAAGGAGAGATACTAATTTTCAAAGATATTTGTCACAATATTCATAAAAATGCAAACTAAAAACACTAATTTTAAATACCAGAAAATGACTAAATTATGGTATGTTGATGAAGTATAATGAAACTTAAGATTATTTTCAATAACTTTTAAAGAAATGGAGATATAATCACAATCCAAACTGAGTATAATTTATACAAAATATTTTGGACCAGAAGTGTTTCATATTTTGGATTTTTTCCCAGATTTTAGACTATACTTGTGTAGACTTTACCAGTTGAGCATTCCCAATCCAAAAATCTAAATTGTTCTGAAATTTGAAACTTTCTAAATATTGTGTTCAAAAATTTTGGATTCTGAAACCTTTGGATTTTCAGATTAAGGATGTCTAAATTTTATAATGTTGACTGAAAATAACAAGAAAGGAAAATAACTGCATAAAGATATATTACCTAGTTATAACTATAGGTAAATATGGAGAGAAAAAATGGAATATATTAAATCATAATAACAGTGACTATCTTTAAGTGAGATTATTTCTATTTTTCAATATATCTGAGGTTCTTAGAATTGTGATAGACTACAGATAGCACAAAAATGTTTCATTGTGGCTTGACTTGGGTTTCTCCTTAATAAAGACACCACACCAACAGACTGCAATTGCCTGGGGAGAGAAAGTCAGGCCCCCATGGGTGGTGCTCAGTGCCTATGGTGGCGTCTAACACACAGCAGACCCTCGATCACTGCTAAGCTGATAAACAACTGGGTGGCTCAGAGATTCCTGGAAAGGTAGAAGAAAGGATAGATAGGTAGTTGAAAAATTTTTCAGACTTTAGTAAAACGTGTATCTATCCTAGACTTTTAGAGGTGAAAATGATTCATTGTGTGACTGACCTTAAAAAGAAGATAATAAAAATAGAAGGAATGGTCTTTGCTGGGGCCCAGTGGATGGATGATAATTGAACTCATTCTTCTACCAGGCTCAGTACCTACTTGAAACTCCGCTCAGATTTCTAAAGGCAGCTGCTTCTCAGGCTGAGAGTAGAAAGCAACCGTTAAAACGCAGTTACAGGATGTTGCCTTCCCTCCACCAGGAGGCTAAGTTTATACTCTCAGAACCCCGGGACTCCATCCCCTTCTCCTGTGGTCTCAGAGGAGGGCTCCCACCATGACGCTGAGATCCTGTGTGAACAGTTACAAGGCACCATTGGCCCCTTCAGATGAGCATTTGTTTCTCTGCTTCTCTGGAAGCAGAGGCGTTGAGGGTGTTTCCTTCCCAGAAACGATCCTGTTTTCTCTGTGTGCTCCTAATTACTTGGCAAGGAGAAGCACTGGGGAGCCCAGCATCTCCCTCCTCCAGCTGATGTGCGGGCAGCAGATACGCGTTCTTCATCCACTTGGCGCTGCTGTGACACACGCTCGGGCTACATGCCCGGGCAGAAATCTGGTCTGAGTTTAACTTATTTAAACTTGTGAGCTCTGGAGAGAGGAAGTGTAAAGCACTTTTTATCGTGCTTGTGTCTCTTGCATCAGACTTGGGGTTCTGTTTGGATGCTCGCACCACCATTATTTCTCCCTTGAAATGTCTGGTTGCTCTTCACTCCACAGTCCCAGTGGCATTTCCTAGTCCAAATGTCCACAAGCAATGGTGCACTGTATCTCTAAATTACACCAGCTGGGGTCGGGGGAGAAATCACACATGGCTTTATAACCAGGCAATTCAGGTTTCCTGTTCTTGTTTGCTCTTCAAGCTTAGGCAGCTATTAAACTTTATTTTCTTCATCAAAAAAAAGCTAACACTTTCGAGGTGGTATAGCGACCACAAAAATTAATATTAAAGTATTCTATGTACCTGGAACAGAGTACAGTTCAGCAATACAAGCATTTACGTTGATAATTTTTCTGTAAATAAATCATTTGTAGATCTCTTTTCAGGCTGTGAGTTTTCATATAAATGTTCAAATGTCATATAAGAAATTTTCTTTCCCACTGGTGGGTTACATCCAAGGTGGTGATTGCCATTATAGAAAAATAGTTTTAAAGGATGTTCTGGCTACAAAAAAATAGGCATAAGGCACATTACAAGATATATAAACAAGACATATGGGGGATTAAAATTCAAGATGTGTTCTGGAGATGCATAAGGCAGGGCTGAGATAGTGTTTAAAATATAGAACAATTATTTGCACATTTTTTAACATCCAAAAGAAAAAAATTAAGCCCCCGTTGGCTGCAGGAGCTTCTGAGAGTACTGAACCTGTAGAAAGTACTGCCTCAATACACAAATAACTCAGCTGGGCTTAGGAACCCTTAGGACATCCTGGGAACCCTCACTGTTTCTACCAGTGTTAAACTAGTGTGTTCTGCAGTTTGCCCAATCCAAGTCAAGCCAACTTCAGCCAGGTCCCTCAAACCTCATAATTATTTCCTTTGTCCTTTTCCTCCTAGAACACTGCTGAGCCTCTGTCTAAGTAATGATTAAGAACCATCATGGAAAAATAACTCAATTTTCCTTTATAAATAGCTAATTTGGATGGTATTTCTAGGAAGCCAAATTCAATACCTGGCAGCAACATCTGTACCTTTACAGATTTACCTAATGAGCACAGTACTGCACAGACTTTCCAGTGAGGTCCTGAGTACCTGGTGTAATCACAGCTACTTGGCTCCAATAGAAAAACCACAGCCTTGGGGTCCAGTGAAACATGCACAGAACACTGCCATGTTTTTTCCTAGACAAAGGGGAGGCCCTGCCAGTGGCCAAGGGTTATCTAGCCCTGGAGGAAAAGACTTGCTGTTCTCAACTGACTTGTCAAAAGCAAAGCCTTTCTGTCCTTGGCAGGATGGCAAACATGCAATGCAGAAGGGACACTGTGGCAATCAGCCCAGTATTTCAGATGGGTTTTGAAAATGACTCTGAGGATGTTTGACCTATGCAAGTTAGATAAACAGCCCAATCTGATCTAATTCACTCAGTAATTGCTCAATTCTCCAACTTATTGTCCAGATGTGGCCAAATTTCTCCCTACAGACAGGGAAGTTATAATGACAGCTAACAACTGAAATGCACAAAATTGCACAGATTACCTGAAGTAAGGCAGAGGCCACAGAAAAGGGCTCAGGTGCTGAGGCCCTCGAGTCCCCGCCATGGAGGGAGGGGTAGCATGGCTGCAGATGTGCCAGATGACCTGGATGGCATCACACGACCACGGGAATGGTGAGGTGTCCCTCTGCTTCACTTTACATGGTTAGAGTCTGAGATGGGGGGATGCAGACATGTGCCCCTCACACTCCAGGCTCAGCCAACTCTGAGGACAGAGGACCACACTCCTTCAAAAAGCTATGCCACAGCATAGGGCCCACTGCTACAGCAGCTGGGTGACACTTTGCCTGCCTTCCTGAGCTTCTCTGTGGCCACCTGCATCTTCTTTTTCCTGCTGCACCAGTTAGGAAAAGAATGTTCACAGGGTAGACTTGGGGACAGAGGCAATGGGGAAAGAATGGAAAATAAATCAGTATTCATGCCTTCATGAATGAAGCAATTATTACAAATACCCATCATAGTCCAAATACTGAAAATACTAAGTCATTAGTATTTGACCTTGATGAAGTCCAATAATATCACCAATTAGCTGCATGCCTCACAAAAGTGAGGAGAGAGGATTTTGCAAATCACAACAAAAGAAATGACAAATGTTCTGGGCAGATGTGCCAATTACCCTATCAGATCATTAGACATTGCATGCATGCATCAAACTGTCACATCGTGTCCCATAAATATAATATGCAGATACTTTGTGTCAGTTAAATCTAAAAATATTTTTAAAATCATCAAAAATCTTTTCTTGAAATTCTGTACTATTTTTACCTTTTTCCTGTTTTTTTCTCTTTAAATAAAAAAATGAAAAGAAAATCATCAAAACAAAAATATCAAATTAGAAATCACTGCAGATGTCTGGAAAGTAAAGAATGGGATATTACAAAAGGGTTTACAATAGGAAGTATGATGGTATTGAAAAAGGAAGGTTGGGCTTTCCAAGAACAAGAGGAGTGAGTGACATCCCCTAAGATGGGGGTATGGGCAGGAGGAGAAAGGAGAGAGAAGGGGAAGTGCCTTGCAGGTAGAGACCATGAGGGATTAAACCAGTCCATACTTCATTCAGCAAAGGAATCCTAGGGGGACTTTGTTAAACCATGCACCAGCCTACCTACCTGCAAAGTCAGAGACCCCAACTTCAGCCAAGCTCCAGGTGAGACCCAGCTTCAGGTGGGGGTCACACTCTGTCTAATGAGAAGGGAGGACCCGTATATCTCAGAGACAGCAGGAGAGGGCAAGGACAGACAGAGAGGCAACCAGGGCTGGCCCATGCCAGGAGGGGCAGGAGGTCTAGGGGATGCAGGCGAGGAAGAAGAGGAGTCACACCATCCCCGTGTCCTTCGTTCTCTCCAAATACCCTTCTTGGGCCTTTCATTTTCCCTGGGAGACAGTGCTTCGCAAATCTCATGTGCATGTAAGAGCAAAGGTGTTTATGGACTTCAGGGCTTCTAGAGCCCATAAAGCACAGCTCCTTCATCACAGGCAGCCCATTAACAGCCCAGGTTTATTGGTAAAAACCCTCAGAATGTAACGTGCCTTTGTCAGCAAAAGTAATTGGTCTTGGCTGGTTAATTTGGCTGGTTTTACAGACTGAGGAGCTGTCACTCTTTCAAGAGTATCCTACAATTCTGTGGACTGCGCTCCACTCAGTAAGCAATTTCCAAGAATGCTGAGCCCACAGGGTTTCTAAAGTAGTTGGTAAAAAGAAAAAAGAATGTAATGCCGGGGGTGGTAATGGGCACCTGTAATCCTAGCACTCACAAAGGCTGAGACAGGAGTATGGTAAGGTGGAGCTGAGCCTGGGCAACTTAGCAACTTACAAAGACCCTGTGTCAAAATTAAAAGCAAAAAAAGCTGGAGATGTAGCTCACTGTGAAGGCCAATGAAACACACACACACACACACACTTCACACTGGTACCTTCATCTTTACTCTGACAACTGTGAAGACTGATTTTACAGAAATGGCTGGGCCAAATCCCATTTCTTATCCCCTGCAAATCTGACTGAACAGTGGCATAAAGAACTGCAGTACAGTTAAGTGGGTAATAAAAAGTCAAGTTTAAACGGAAAGAATGGAGAGTGTTTTAATCGATGCTCTGTGTGCTTTTAAAAAGCCTTGTTTGCTTCAGACATTACAAAGAATCATCTTTCTGTTTTAAACGAATATAGCACTCACTCCCCTTGGTCTCATCCACTAACAAACATCCTCCAACTTGACACAGACAGCTCTGCTGAACAGCAGAAGGAGCCTGGGACCAGGAGAAGAAATCTCTCAGCTCTTTTATTTCTACAATGCATAAATGAGAATGTTACATTTTAACAAGTGATAATAAAGCACTGCATCTTGATGATATTCACACCAAACATGTCAGCCGCTGTGCTGCGGTCTGGGCAGGAGCAGGAGGCTCCTCTCTCTCCAAAGCCAGCCTGTCCTCAGCCATCTGGAATGCTGTGCGCCATCCCCTCTAAACTCAGAACATGGAAAGCATTTGGGTCATTAGCTAAGGCACCCTCTCAAGATGAGGCAGCTTTCTGGTATGCTGCCTCTTCATCACCACCTCACAAAAAAACAGCTGGAGGGACACAGCCCCTATGAAGTGCCGCAGTCAGGAGCAGCTGGAAACTGCAGAGCCCCACTGCAGGGATCCTCACGCAAAATGGCCGAGTGGCAGGAAAGAGCAGAATCATCGCAGTGTGGAAGAGAGCGCATTACCATGTCTCAGTGCACTGCATCAAAGCATGGAGCAGGGGAGAAGGAAAGGGGAGAGAGAGGGCTTCCCTTAGGGAGCCACAGTGCTTACCCTGAGCACTGAGCAGGATGAGCAGAGCAAGGCCTTTCATGCCATCACAGAGAGCAGGAAAACAACCCAAGGACTATGCTGCCATGGGGTGGGAGTTCATCCGGAAGCGGTGTGTGTTCCTTCATACATGTGTGTAACTGTTACCTGGTCAGCATCCCCTAAGAGCAGCCCCAGAGGCCTGAAGGGTGGTGGTGAGCACTCATCTCAGCTCTCTCCCGTCTCAGGCGGGAAAGTTCAGAGGCCTCCAGGGCTTGCCCAGCAGGAAGAAGAACAGGCCACCCTCAGGGACAGTGTGGTTAGTGTCTTGGTCCATGTGTGCTGCAATAACAGAATATAACAGCCGGGAGACTTATGAAGAGCAGGAGTTTCCTTCTCACAGTTCTGAAGGCTGAGAAGGCCCAGGCCAGAGCGCCAGCCAGCCTGGTGTCTGGGGACATTGCTCCTTCTCTCTCAAAGTGGCACCTGCGGCTGTGTCCCAGGTCAGACTTCTCCCTCTGGCCTTTATAAGGGCAGGAATCCACTTACAAGAGCAGATGCTTCAAGGTCTAATCAGCACCACAAGGGCCCACCTCATAGCTACTGTGATGGCAGCTAAGTTTCAACATGATGGTGGAGGACACGGGACCACAGCGCCTGGTAACATGCCCTCCGCTGGCTGCAGCCTTCCTGGTCTCAGCTGAACCCCGTCTGTCTCTCTGTCCTGCTATGAACCACTCACAGGCAGATCAGGATCTGCGTCTGGAGGAATCCAGCTTAGACATATTAATATTAATTAATATTAGTGATCAAGTTCGTCTTTTGACATTATGTATTATTATTTGTTTTAAAATTAGCTTAATTAACCATTGTTGGATTGTAATTAAGTGATTATTGATTAGGTGATTAGGAGAAGGGAATAAAATGTTTGGAAACATGATGATAATAATTACGATAGGTATCCCTATTAGTGTAGGTGTGATAAAAGGGGCAAATAGATTTTTGTTCATTTGTTTTCTCAAGGTGACTTATATTTTGTACTTTCTGAGTAGGTTGCTTTAGGTTCTGGATTGAACAAGTGAGCTGAAATTTTTAGTTGAAAAAGTAAGAATAGGGAGACAATTATTGATAAAATAATGGTAAATCATGTGGATGTATCTAGTTGTGGCATTTCATTATGGAGGAAGTGTTCCTCTGATCTTTAACTTAAAAGGTTAACACCAGGACAGCTTCATAATGTTGTAATATTGAAGATGATTTTGAACTCTTTTAGTGGAACTATTTCGAGAACGATTGGTATAAAGCTATGGTTTGAACCGCAAATTTCTGAACATTGACCATAATATAATTCTGGTCATGATGATGTCCAGAGTTGTCCTGGAATTGCATCTGTTTTAAGACCAAAGGATGGTACTGCTCATGAGTGAACTATATCTTCAGATGAAATTAATATAGGGATTGGTATTTCCATGGGGAGAACAACTCGATTATCTACTTCAAGCAATCGGAGTTCTATATAGGAATCAAAATTAAGTTCTTTGTAGTCTGTATATTCATAGCTTCAATATCATTGGTGTCCTATTGTTTTAATGGTCAGTGATGGATTATTAATTTCCTTTATTACATACAAGATTCGGAGGGAAGGAAGAGCGGTAAGAGTAAGAATAATAGTGGGCAGGATGGTTCAAATAGTTTCAATTTCTCAGGCATCTATAGCACTTGTGTGAGTGAGTTTTGTTGTAAGTATAAGAGAGAGAAGATACAAGACCAGAGTACTAATTAGGAAGACAATTATTCATGTGTGATCGTGAAAGTGGAGTAGTTCTTCTATAATAGGGGAGGCAACATCTTGGAAACCTAATTCATAAGGACAGGCCATAGAAGATATATAGGGGTTTAACCAATAATTTAACTTTGACAAAGTTATGTAATGTTTTTACTAATATCTTTCTATTTGAGAAAGTCATAGGGGTTATGGGGCTGGCTTGAAACCAGTTTTAGGAGGTTTGATTCCTTCCTTTCTTGCCCCTAAGACTTAATATATGTAGGTTCTTCAATGGTGGAGGGCAGCCATGGAGTCACTCTAAGTTAACAGGTGTTAGTTCAATATCAGTAACTTCTCGTTTTGAAGCAAATGCTTCTCAGATTATGGAGATTATGACTATTATGGCTGTTAAGGAAATAAAAGAGCCTATTGATGAAAGTGCTTCATAATGTATATGCGTCTGGATAATCAGAGTATCGTCGAGGCATACCAGAAAGGCTTAGGAAGTGTTGGGGGAAGAAAGTTAGATTAAGCCCTAAAAATATTACAAAAAAGTGAATTTTTGCTCATGTAGAGTTTAAGGTGTAGCCTGAAAATATTGGGAATCAATGAGCGAATCCCCCTATAATAGCGAACACGGCTCCTATGGATAGGATGGAGTGGAAATGTGCAACTACGCAGTAGTTAGCGTGTAAGATAATATCTAATGAAGAATTTGCTAACACAATTCCTGTTAAACCACCAACAGTAAATAGGAAGATGAAACCTAAGGCTCATAATATTGCTGGAGATCATTTAGTATTTCCTCCGTGTAATGTTGCTAATCAGCTG
Source organism: Hydrochoerus hydrochaeris (assembly GCA_004027455.1). Lineage (NCBI taxonomy): Eukaryota > Metazoa > Chordata > Mammalia > Rodentia > Hydrochaeridae > Hydrochoerus > Hydrochoerus hydrochaeris. The sequence continues at coordinate 87,531 of PVLA01008090.1, forward strand.
AATACTTTTACTCCTGTAGAGATCACAATAATTATTGTAGCAGACATAAAATATGCTCATGTATCTATGTCTATACCAACGGTAAGTATGTGATGAGCCCATACGATGAAACTCAAGAATCCAATAGATATTATAGCTTATACTATACCCATATAACCAAAAGGCTCTTTTTTGCCGGAGTAATATGCAACAATATGTGAATTTATACTGAAGCCAGGTAAAATAAGAATATAAACTTCAGGGTGACCAAAGAATCAAAATAGGTGTTGATATAAGATTGGGTCTCCTCTTTCAGCAGGGTGGAAGAAAGCTGTATTTAAGTTTTGGTCTGTAAGTAGTATTGCAATGCCTGCAGCTAGGACAGGTAAAGATAAGAGCAGTAATCAAGATGGATCAGACAAATAAAGGAGTTTGGTATTGTGTTATTGCAGGGGGGTTTTATGTTAATGATTGTTGTAATAAAATTGATTGCCCCTAAGATTGAGGACACTCCTGCTAGGTGAAGAGAAAAGATAGTTAAGTCTACTGAAGCTCCCGCATGTGCAAGGTTATCTGTTAGAGGAGGGTAAACAGTTCACCCAGTATGTGTATTAATAGTCATATATATGTGTATATGTTTTATGTATTTAAATGTTTATATATTTATACATATATATTTGTATGAGGTGTAATAAAAATGTACAGTAAATGTTTCAATTTTTAAAAATTCACATAGAAGACACATTGCCATTAAGCCCCTCTGGCATCCCCCTCACTTTGAACATCTTGCACTTTCTGAATCAGTTCTGCAAGTCCTCTTTCCTGAGAGTCTTTAGTTGCTCTGTTGTGGCTGCCTCAATGTCCTGAATCACTGTAGAACCTTTCTCTTTCATGATTATTGTGATTTGGAGGAAGAGAGAAGACACACAGTACTGGATGCAGTGAGTAAGGTGGATGAGGATACACTCTCATGTTTTTGTGAGAGCACTTACCTGTTGGGTGGCACTCGGAAGCCTCATTCACCATGCTTATGACCACACCCTATAAAGACACTCATGAGAGAGGACTTCCAGGCCTGCATCAGAAAGTGGTGAGAATGATGAGATGTGTGTTTGAAAGGAGGGAGTGTTGTGATCAGGACTGATAACAATGTGCCTTCTAAATGTTTCTGTAATTTAAACATTCACCATATATTATGATCACACCTGGTATATGTGTACATGTAGGTGTACACCTGCACTCACTGACACATGTACACATAAATACAGGTCCCTATAAATGCAATTGGTTTCCATGTCCCTGGATTCTGCGTCTATGAATTCAATCACCCACAGAATGAACATATTTGGGAAAATCTTGTATCTGTGCTGAGCATATAGACTTTTTCCCTTGTTGTTTTTTAAACAATAGGGTAGAACAAAAATATATCATCTGTGTTGTTTTAGGTATTACAAGCAACACAGAAGTGACTTAAGTCCACAGGAGGGAAGTGTGCAGGTTACATACGAATATGACAGAATTTCAGACAGGGACTTGCTCATCTGCGGGTATTGGTGTCCACTGTGGATCCTGACACCAATTCCTAGTAGACACTGAGGGACAACGGTCCTGCTCCAAGGCACAAAAGTGTTTCCATCTTTCTCTTTCTATTGCATTAATATTTTTCTTTCAGTCAAAGCACAGCGGGCTGCTGCACAGCATGCTCTTCTGTATGGAGACCCTGAAGCCTCATGTTCCACCCTTCTCCAGCTCAGCCCTCTGGCTCAGCAGGACAGCGCTTCATTCCATGCACATAAGACTCATCAGAGCTCATAGTCTGCAGCTAGGCAATGCTGGCCTGCTTTGCACCTGGTGCTACACAGCCTGGCTGTGTCTGGGAACCAGACAATCTCGGGTGGATGTCACCACAGCTGCCCCCTCAAGACTGGGCCATTGCAGCTGAGATACTGCTATCAACACGGCAAAGACAGAGTATTAAAAACCAAGTTAATTCAATAGAAAGCTCCAAAAAGAGAACCCCACCTCCAGCCTCTATATTCATGAAAAGAAAGGCTGCTCCGTGACCCTCCCCAGCTATAAACCCACACCCGGCTCTGTTTCCCAGCAGGAACTCCGTTCTCAGCCTGTTTGCTCTGGAGTCTGGAGCTCAATGTCAGGAACACTAAGTGCTGAGTGTGGCAACATGGAGAATGGAAAGAACATCGGGATTATAAGAACACAGGAAACTGGACTCTCAACCTTGAGGACCGGTCAGAGACTGTGTATGATGGAGAGAACCCAGTAAGTAGGAAATCTTGGCCAAGTAACAACACCCTTGGAATTTTCCTTTTTCAACAGAAGATGAAACAGGACTTTGAGGGGCCTGAACCCAGCTCCTGGGTGCATTTCTCTGGGAAGACACCAAGTTTAAAAATAGGTGAAATTGGGACACCTCAGTATATTGAGTCTGAGATGCCTTAACCAAGGCCCTGAGCTCATTTCCAGCTCCCCAGGACAACTCCCAAAAGGCATCATGGTACAGCTGCAGGATTTCCCTCCTCCTCATCACCACTACTTTTCTTTCCCCAGCTGGGGATCAGCTGCCTGACCTCAGCCCAGTTTCATCAGAAGGACAACCTGTCCAGGCACACACTCAGAATTTCCTATCAAAACCACTTTGATTTTCTTCAACCCACTCCCAAAAGATTGAAGTTATTAAAATAATAATAATTATTATTATCATCATCAGAAAATGTTATAGCTACCAATATGGAGGAAACAACATTGAGAAATGGACAATAATAATGATCATGTACATAAAAAGTAATTTAAAGTTATTTACCCGACTGCAAGAAAACACAGAAGTTTATTTTGAATATGCAAAGTTATGCTCACTTTCATTAGTAAATTGCTTTTGTGTTTTAATATATTACATAAATACTATATATGTTTTATCTGGAGACACACAATACACTACCCTTTCTCCTTCTCTTTCTTTTCCTCCTATTCTCCATACAATCACTGTCATCCCAGGCCACAGGTCCTTTATCCTGGGTCCTAGGACAGAGAGCCTGTGCTGGAAGAGGTGGGAGAGGCAGAGAAATGATATGCTGTGACTCAAGATGACCCATGCATGGGTCTGCTTTGGTGTAATTAAGATGTTAGAGTTTGCCATGTATTACCTTTTTAATATTCTAAGATGCATATTAAGTCACCGATGACTTGGAAAATGTGTGTTCTTTATTAGAAAAAAAAAATGACTGCATCAACACCCTATTGTAAATAACATGGGGCTGCTGCCTAGGACCAGACCCCGTAACTACCACCGCCACCACCCATGATTGTTCTCCATACTTAAACACATTAATGAAAAGGTCCCTGCTGTAACGCAGGCCCGGTTCCTCTTCTTTCTAAGAATTCTGAGGATGACCTTGGAATATAAATTAAAAGTCACAACACTTATAAAGATGAGCCTATGGCCCTGCCTCACTAATCCTTCCTCAGCCTTGGAGCCACTGTTTACAGGTGATTTCCTTCCATCCAGCCCCCAAAGAATACTCCCCCAACCCGAATGTCCGTCTGCTTCCCATTTGACTGTAGCAAACCCAACGGCTTGAGGAAGCAAGAAGCTCCTCTGTCCCAAAAAACAAAAATTCACAGGATCCTCCAAAAGGAGGCAGCAGAGGAGCATAAATCATACTCCTTCATGCTTTGGAGCAGTGGTCCTTGGTTGGAAGCCAGGTTGCTTTGCAGGGGACCCAGGCAATGCTTATGGACCCCTCTGACTGTAGGGGAACCAAGGGTGAAGGCCAGGCTGTTCCTACATCTCCTGCAAGACACACGCCATCCCCAGGCCAGTGTCAGCAGTGCCCAGGCTGAGACAGCTGCTCAGGGACAAGTGAACAGCCATGAGCCCAGGGACCATAGTGACACCCACGCAGAACTTACGAGGCAGGAACACTTGGTGCACTTGCTCCCTTCTGGCCGAAACTCCTCTCCCTCCCGGTACTGCACACCTCCAAACACACAGCCTGGAAAGCAGAGTGGAGTTCAGAACCAGGCAGGAGCAGCATCCACGCAACACAGCCCTCCCAGTCCTGCTCACCCACACCCCATCTCCACCCCAGCCACGCAGCAGTGTCCTCTTTGGTCAGTAGACAGCACCAGTGTACAGTAAAATAGAGCATGCGAAGAACAAGATGCTGGTATGGAACCAGAATCTCCAATGATGCCAGAAAGTTCAGTGGAGCCCAAGTCAGCCTGGGGGTGCAACGCAAATGCACTGCAGGGATCCTCATCCTGGGCCCCTGGAGCAGTGTCATGATCATGCTGGCCACTGTCAGGACCTAAACCCCAGGAAAAGATAAGTGAGGCCAAGGACAAACCAACCATGGGGCCAAGAGCAGATACAGCCAAGGGCTGCAAGTGATCCCTCCATGCACCTGATCCCCTCACCTCCCCAGCAATCTTACACAGCAGGGGCGCTATCCCTCTCCACATGTGAGGGAATTGTGGCTCTAAGGGAAAGTAATTCACCTTGCTCACAGGTGGCCCAGCTGGGATTCAAACTCAGTTCTGAGCCTCCCTTTGCACTATGGAGTGAACCCAGTACAAAGGCAAGAAGGTACAGAGGTAGGGTCAGCAGTGACCCCATGGGCGTGCAGCCCCACCAGGTTGTGATCAAGAGCTCTGGTCCCCACCAAGTCTGGGCAATGAAAGGATCAAAACCCAGGATGTGTCCCTTCATCAGAAAGATGCTTGGGTCACTGCCACATTCTAAAGCAATGTCACAAGTGACTTGCAGCACAGGATGGCCACTCGCTCCATGTCATATGGGCCACAGTGACTGTGGTTACTAGCAAAGCCACCTTCCCCAGGACTGTCCTTGCAAGGCACTTGGTCAGAGGCAGGGTCATGGTGATAATGCTGGACAGTGAGCTCTTGTGCAGGACACAGAAGTGCCCCAGTCCACAGCTTAAGCTGTCAGCAGAAACCCCTCACTCTCAGAGCACCTGGCTCCTCATGAGGAGTGTGTGTCACCCCACCTGCCCCATCTTAAAGCTGGGTACCCTCCTCTATTCAACAGAAAGATGTGTAGAAAAAGTACTGCTGAGTCTGAAGCCAAAAAGGCAAGTAAAAGTGAATTTTAAAACTACTCCAGGAATAAGATACCTACATATATCATGTAAATTGCCATGCCCTGGTCAGTGACAGACACCACACCATTTCCCTGGATTCGAAGGACGCGGACACAGCCTTCCCCGACTGTCCCATCAAGGCTCGGTGGAAGCCTCTCATGACAAAGGGCAATGAACTCTGCAGGGGGCTGAACCTTCCCACTTGCATCCCAAACGCTGTGCTTAGAACTGAGGAGAATCATGACCTGTCCTAGGGCATGGAGCCCCCCATGTGCCATGAGCTGGCATGTGGCCCTGGATCATCAGCTTTTAAAGATGGAACTGAACTAGGCACTTCCTGTGGTATGCAGCAGGGTGAGAGGAGAGAGGAGTATGGGGCCCCCTGATCTTTGCTAACTCCAAGGTCTTGGCAGGTACTACTGTGATCAACACCTCACCCCTCTCTGGACAGTGGTGAGGACTCAGCACCACAACATGTGTGATTATGGAGCTTGGTCCTTTCCTTCCTGGGACTCATCCAAAACACAGAGTAAAGAAAACTGCTCACATGGGAGTGCTCAGCTGCTGAGATAAATCACGCTGCTGTTTGCATACCATGTTTCATAGGCAGCTGGACACACGGCTCTCCTGAGTGACAGGCTGTTACCCACAGGGAGGGTGCTGGGTTTTAAGGGCTCCTTGGAGCTGTTCTTGCTCCTCGAGGGTCCCATGGCTGTGGGTGGGATGCTCTGAGTTCATTTTGTATTGATAAGGCAACTACCTGCTTGATACACCTGAATCTATAGTTGTGAGCTATGATAATCTTTGAATCTGTATGACCAAGTTTTCCCTGTTATCGATCTTCATACACAGTTTGGCTGTGTATGGAAATCATCAGGGAGGCTGGGTCCCCCACCCAGATTCTAATAGACTTGAGCTGAGTTGCAGCCTGAGAAAAAGATGCAGCATGTCAGCTTCCCAGGAAATTCCAGGGTGCAGCCCTAGAGAGCTACTCATCCACTTCTTAAAGATCCTGCTGATGTCCAAGGACGTGGTGACCTGATGCAATACATTTAATGCATCAGAAGGGAAAGGCACTGGGCAAACTGTGTGACAGATACAAAATGACAGGGTTACAGAAAGAATTAGTGTGTTTTGGCTTTCATAGGAGCTCATCAATAACAAGTTTCACAGAAATCCCAGTGTAGACAGAAAGCTGAATAGACTGTGCAGGACAAGAGAAAGGTCAGAAGAGATGGAACTGTCTGTCCTTGTCATTCAAGGACAAGAGAAGACTGAATTCTGAAAAGGACTTGGATCTGCCACATGGAGGGGCTCATGCCTGCAGAGGACCCCCAGGACTTTCACCACTTCACAGGAGGCTCACAGAACAACAGGACCTCAAAATCACCCTGCAAAGCAAAGAGTAGTGGTTGCATTGTTGCCAGTCAGGCAGGCTGCTCAGAGAAACCCCAAACACAGAACATTTATCCTAGATAATGAGTGAGAGCATAAAA
>PVLA01008091.1:0-94006 GCA_004027455.1 Hydrochoerus hydrochaeris
GACACATTCTAAAGATTGCTCAGCAGGAGTCAGTGCGGCCTACCACAGCTGAATGTGTAGAATGTGCTGGGCTGGGAGGTCAGGGAGACTCCGAGCCTGTGCATGAGTAGCTACAGCCTGTTGTAGAGGGTTGTTGCCAGTGGATTTGCTCTGCCAGCGTGTTGAGCGCCCTGAACCGAATCCCCCCTGACCTGCAGGCTGATGTCGACAAAGCAGTGCAGGCCGCAAGGCAGGCCTTCCAGATTGGCTCTCCATGGCGAACTATGGATGCTTCGGAGAGGGGCCGCCTCCTCCACAAGCTGGCTGACTTAATTGAAAGAGATCGTCTGCTGCTGGCAGTGAGTATAACCTCGCTGGGTGCCCAGGGGAGCTCGGTGAAGGGTCCACTGTTTGACTTGGCACCATGATTGGCTTTAGGGAGCACTACCTGCTCTCTATTTTAAAAAGGAAAAGGCTTAATTAATCTCCTTTATCTTGTTGAACTGTCAACTCTTGAGGTTATTCTCCACTAATTATCACTTTCTACTTCTGGACTGTGTTAACTTCTGCTCTCATAACTAGTTACTAGAATAAGCCATGGAATTTCCTGAGTTAAGCCAAATTAAAGGCTTATCTTTCCTTTACTCTAGAACTGTAATATGTCTTTAACAAGTCTTCAACATACGCAGTATGACTCTTCTAGACTATTGTAGTTGGTTTCTCGAAATTAGTTGGCCCTGAAATCTTACTAGAAAATCCTATTTTATTGGTTGACAGTCTCTAGTATAATTCTCTATAATAAATCTTATTTCTCTTTACTTTAGCTCACCAAAATATTTAATGTGTCTATTCACAATGTTCATGATTAAATGATGTAGTTTTTCTTTTTCATGGGTGAAAAAGGTAAAAGAAAGAAAGAAAGAGAAAGAAAGAAAAAGAAAGAAAGAAAGAAAGAAAGAAAGAAAGAAAGAAAGAAAGAAAGAAAGAAAGTTCAATTCTTGATATGCAAATAAAAAGCGGAGTTTTTGTTGGTAGGTTTTGTTTTGTTTTCTTGAGGCAGGGCCTCACTACAGAGACCAGACATACCCTGAAGTAGCTGTGTACCTGAAACTGGTCTTAAGCTCACTGTCTTGCCTTAGCCTTCTAAATGTTGGGATTACATGTGTGCCCCACAAAGGTGGTTTTTTAATGCATGCTTTAAAAATATTCTAGCAGTTAGATAATTCAGCATATACCATGGGTGGAGATATGCATTTCTTTGTTTTCTCAGGCAAGATATTGATGCCAACTTAACATAAATTAATACTCAGATTCAGAATAAATTTTTATTACCTTTAGAATCTTATAGTGATATAACAAAGACCTCACTTTATTAACAAATAAACATTAGTGATTATAGCTAATCAAAGGACCATTTATTATTCGAAGGTATAGCATGATTCAAAATATAGAACCATAAATTCTATGTGCTAAAACTGTATTAAATTAAATGTCCTGCAAGGAGAAAGCAGATTCTACTAAAAGCGGGCTCTGACATTTAATTTGTGGATTGTTGAGTGTTGACAGCCTTTATCAGTATAAGATCCTATAGGAAATACAGCAGGAATAAGAAAGTCAAGTTTGCTTAAATTTTGCAAAGATGAACAGATTTAGTGAAGCATCATCTGTATGTCCCTCCCAGGTTGAATTACACAACTCCCTAAGAACAAAAGAGAATGTCATATGACAATTATGCCAGAAAAATGTTGAATTTTATAACCTGATCATTCAAATGACAGCTATCATAAGAATGTCCAAAACATTTTCATTGCTAAAAATTCTGCTAACAAAAATTCATGGATAAATGATCCAGATGTTATGCTTATGTGAATGGATTGGCTGTATCCAGATGGAATCCCCAAAGTAAAACAATTAGGGAAATATGAGTAACAGCCACTGATGTTAAACTGTCACCGCGGTTGGATTACAAGTGAAATCTTGTTGCATTTCTCAACTTCTCAAGGAGACTACATACTGTTCTAACCTGCAGGCAGATAAAATTGTGACCAATTCCTCAAACATCAGCTAGCCAGGGGGCACTGGGAATGAGAAAAGCTAAACCTTGAAAAGTGATGGATGAGTAAAGAAAATATGATGTTTACCTGAAACAGAGTACTGCTCTGCCACATGGATAAACCCGATGTATTTGTAGAAAACTGTATGCACCTCCAGACCGTAATGTTAAATCAGACACACAATTTAAATATCACGTGGTTTCTCTTCTGTGAAAAACCCCAATAATAAGTAAGGAGCAAAGTAGAAACTAGATCATGGGAAGCAGGGAGGCAGACCTTTCTCAGGTGAGGTGGGGCTCAGCTCACTGAGTGTGGGCGCGAAAAAAGGAAGGAATTGTGTGTATGCAGCACCACCATGAAAGGAATGGAAACATTATGAAAATGTGTACCAAAAAAAAAAAAAAAGAAGAAGAAAAAGAAGGAAAGAAAGAACACCTCAGGTTTAGCAACTGGAATCTCCTCCCCATTTATGACTGAGTTACCTCAACTGTTTTAGAGTCTCTCTTTTTTAAAAAGGCAATTGGATAAGATCAGATTTGTTCTCTATAAAAAACTCTCTAGCACTTAACTACTCAAAATCGTGGCTGTGTATACGTTTAATCTAAAAATGTTACGGCGTTTTAAACTTTGAGGTTATGCTGTTTTTCAGACAATGGAGTCCATGAATGCCGGAAAACTGTTTTCTAATGCGTATCTGATGGATTTAGGAGGCTGCATAAAAACCCTGCGCTACTGCGCAGGCTGGGCCGACAAGATCCAGGGCCGCACCATCCCCGTGGGTGAGGAGCGCGGAGACCCCGGGGCGGGGTGGGGCCGGGGCCGGGGCCAAGTGGGGGCCCGGGGGCGGGGAGGGGGCCTGGGCCGGGGTCGGAGGGGCGTGGCCGGAGGGCGGGGCGGGGAACTGCTGTAGAGCTGAATGATTTTGAGTGCTCTACCTTGAAGACAGCAGCCAAACAAAGCAAAACTGTTTTCACCTGACATTAAGCCAGCATACTTGTAAATTAGGCAATTCTGTAGTGATTCATTGCAAGGTAACCATGCAGAAGATAACACCACGGATATGTTAAAAACTGGTGGGAGTAGGAACATTCTTACAGTTAACAATTACTGATGTGAGGCGACTCTCTAAGAGCCCATATTTGTCATACCTGGTCTCTGACATTAATTATTTGGGTTTCCTTCCCAGCGTGACATTTCTACTCTTCCATAGTGTGAATATCAAAGCCTCCTGGCTGCTCCACTGTGGGCCAGCTATGGTATCCATGCCTGTTCCAACTCACTACAGTTAGACTAGAATAATTAAACAAACCAGTCCATTCTGATTGATTTCAAATGGCTTTAAACTAAGATAAAACTGTTTATAGCCTGAGTTATGACCTTACATATAGGAATATGCATGTATATGTTTATTTAGTAGGATATATACCTAAAAACATAGAAACATAAAAAATATTTCATATGAAAAAGCATCAGTTTGAGAAATAGCATAGGTAGAATATAACTCAGGTAAACACATTGCAATAAAGATACACCACCAAGATGGCCCCGTTGTGTATTTCTAATCTAACTGGGCATCCAAGATGCTACAAGTGGTAGTTGGCAAACAAAAAATGGAAATTGCACCACAGTGATGCTGAGAAACGTGTCTGTCTGAGTGACCGTATTACCTTACCCTTAGACCACTCAGGAAAAGCCACTTAAAGTACGCCCATTTCTTCAGGAAGACAGGCTTTGCTATGGGGGATGAAACAGAACTGACCAGCAAGAGAAGTGGTGCTCTCAGAGAGACCACATCCAACAGTGAAAAACATTAGTTAGGTAACTACAGACAGAAAAATATACTTTGTTTTATGCATCCACCCCCGCCTCACACCCCACACCTGCCATGGATCAAGAGACTGCATTTTTTGTAGCAGGCAAAAGTAAAACATTGCAGGAAAATCATTAGAAAGGCTTACTAGCTTTAGGAAATTCTTTTCAAATTTCACTATTTTTGAATTATATTACTTTTTTAAAGGGATCATATTACTGATAGAACTTTGAGCTGCTGAAAATACATTTGAATATCATTCTTCTTTAGCTGGATGTGACTCTACCTTGCTTCTCTTTCTTTTTCTATAAAATTTTGAGGATAATAATATAGAAAATATCCCTCCTCGATGATGGAAAGCAGAATCTTCTTTCAGAGATTATCTAATCTTGCATCTTTACTTTTGTCTAACTCCATTTTATGATTTCTATCATTCTAAATTGCAATTTGAGAGCTTACATTTTTGTTTTGTACATTATCGGAGATGTGCTTTCCTCTTCATTGTTAATTATTATATATTTATCTCATCTTCCGATCACATAAACTTTAACCCCCACCCCACAAACGCTGAATAAACCAGCACCCCTTGGGACTGAGTGTGTACTTTCTTTTCCAGATGGAGACTTCTTCACTTACACAAGGCACGAACCCATTGGAGTGTGTGGTCAAATCATTCCTGTAAGTTGGCTTCCTGTATACTTAAAAAAGCAGAACGCCGGGTTCTGTTTGATTTGGTGACAAAGAGTTCTTCTACAAATAAATCAATGCTTGTAAATTGGTTAAACGTGATGTGAATTTCAATAAGTAGGACTTGTTTAACCTGCTCTTTCTGTTACTGAGTTTGTGGGATAGGAAGGAGGCATCTCATCTATACCCTGACATAACTTTTGAACATGTTTCAATATATTGCATCAACAAATCTTAAACTTTTGCTCTAAGGGTTGTTTTCCAAAACTTGTATTATGCTTCCTGTTCAAAAGCATGTGACAGAGAGATGACCTCTGCTGTGGGACAGTCCTTCAGCGGAATATGCCTCCTCCCCTCCACTCTGCTTCCTCTGAGACCTCGCATCACTGACCAGGATAGCAACAAGTGTTCAAGTCCTTAAAAATACCTTTTAATTAAAGTGCAGTAAATGGTAGCAGAGGCGTTTGGAGCACTTGAGAATATGCTGTACCTTTAGATAAAAGGCTCTCAAACTCCAAACTCCCCTAGGAGAAAATTGCATTTTTTAGTGATATTATGAATATTTTCTTTTAAACTCACCAAGGAAAGACTGTCTCGGAATAGCTGAAATACTTGAAAGGTCAACTAAAAAGATGCAAAGTGTTCTGAATTTCTTAAATGAGGGAGGTATGATGACTTTTCTTTCAATGAGTTTGAAGGTTAAAGACATCAGCATTTTTACTGAAATAGCTGCTTTGTTTGAAAAACTCTATAACCTTAAATGTTAATGATAGCTAATACGTTTAAACATTTATTCCACATAGTTAAGTTTCGAGACAACCTTATGAAGTAGACAGGATATTATTAGCATTATTATTAGCATTTTACCTACCTTTCTTAGCTTGTTGTCATTTACTGTTCATTCTGGCCATGACCTTAAATGGAATACATTGGATACCTGTCCAAACTGCTGTGTCATTATTGGACAGCTTCAGGGGAGGGGTAGATACATAATGTCGAAGTTCCATTAATAACTGTGTCTTTGAGTAAAACAAACCCGCATTACGGAATGTTGCTTTCCAGTGGAACTTCCCCTTGGTTATGCTGGTGTGGAAGATAGGACCCGCCCTCAGCTGTGGAAACACAGTGGTGATCAAACCTGCAGAGCAAACTCCCCTCACTGCTCTCCACGTGGCATCCTTAGTTAAAGAGGTAAGCGTCCTGGGTCAAAGCCTGCAGGAGACTCCAAGAGCCCCAGCTGCGATGAGAAGCCCTCATTTAGAGCTACTGTCAGCTGCACTGCTCTGGCAGGCTCGTCCCATGGTTAGGGAGCCTGAGCCGGGCTGCTGGCTGGGATTTCAGGCAGTCAGTGCTCATGAGTCTCCCCCAAACGCAGATCAGAACCCTGACTGAAGGCTTGGAGTCAGTCACCTGCTGATCAATTATTTTCTTGCTGTTTTCCAACTCTCAGGAGCGCAAATTCATGGTGAAATTAATATAGCATCCTTTCATTGTTGTAATCTCAAGTTATAATCTCAACTGCCTGTGATGATCTCCATTGGGTTATTTTCAAATAGGCCAAGAAATAAAATAATAATGCTAAGTCATAAATATCGAAGCTTCTTAAGTGCATTCATCTATGTGGAGCAACACACAAGATGAGCCCACAGAAGCTCTGCACCCCGCACTCCCTTCCCTGCGTCTTTCCGAGCTCCCTTGTGACCGTCCTGCTGTTTGTCCTTCCAGGCGGGCTTCCCTCCCGGGGTGGTGAATATCGTCCCTGGCTATGGGCCCACCGCAGGGGCCGCCATCTCCTCGCACATGGACGTGGACAAGGTGGCCTTCACAGGGTCCACCGAGGTAAGATACTCACGCAGCCTGGCCGCGAGACATGTCCTCCATGCTCATGGTGCTGAGGGTGTGGATGGGACTGTTCCGAAGCCAACGCTTCCTTCAAACACAAGTGCACTTTAATGACTTTGTTCTTTATTCTAGTTACTGATTTGCTTACACAACATAAGCATTTATAGTTTAAATGAAGTGAAATATTGGTTGCAAACCTCAAAGGACTAAATCATGCTGAGCACATTCATTACTTGCCTTGTTAGGAATAGAGCCACTTGGTCTGTGTCATATGATTGGTCAAGTTTATGATAGAAAATATAGATTAGGCCACAGTGATTCCTGTGGATGAGTGGAGAAATACTTATAGTGTAGATTATAAAACTTAAGTAGCAGCAAGTAGCAGCGTCTCACCCTGAGCCCATTCGGGACTCTCTTTTCTGTACCTTTGAAAGCCAGAAGACTGGACCCTTACACATCTAGGTAGTGAATTGAAGGTATTGTGATTATTTTATAATCTTAGTAAAGACTTTTTAAAAGCCTATTTACATATAAAATTGAAATAGATGTTAAATGTTTTTGTTCTTGATTTTCTCAAACTATATAAATAAATATTTTTAAACGTCTTTTATAGATAAAATAGAAATAGGTTGCTTTGGGCAAATGCCCAAGATAAGGAAAATACAACTTTAGATCCAGGATTTTCTGTGGCCAGCTGAGAATGTACAAGACATGGGCAATAGCTATTAAAGTGTCTGAAAGCACAGCAGAGAGGGACAGGAAGGAAGGTACAGGCTCCCCAGCCCAGAGCTGTGACCTTTCCCCCTGGGGACACATGCATTTCCACGTCGCTCTCCTCTCTGGTCCATCTGCAGCCCCTGACCCCACTGCCAGCATCACTGCCCATTGGTCCTGGCTCATCCCTAAGCTCCCGCAGTGCTCTGGGGTCACTTTACCTGCAGAAAAGGAAGCTTGACCTTAGAAGACTGGGAAACTTCTGGGTCCCCTCCTGCTGCGGCCCCTCCTGGCAGTGTGGCTCAGAAATGCTAAGTGTCCTTGTTAAGCTTGAAACTGAGCTTTAAAGGGATGAGAAAAAAAATTCTTAATTAGCTTAAATGAAAATTCAGTTTTCGAAAATTTTCGTATGAAGCACGCTGTGAAAGGAAAATGGACCACAAGAGAACTTTCAGAATTTCCTAATCCAGGTCTACTTGTAGTTGATCTTTGTTAATCTACCACTAGGGGATTGGCTGAGTGTCATGCAACCTTCCCACCTGATTCTCCAGGACTCAGTGCTGTAATGCACAGTGCCAGCCCCCGCGGCAGCCACTGGAGACGCGAATGCAAAGTTTGTCTTCTCGTTTGGTAGACATAGGAACTTTTTCTGACACATATAGTAGGAAAAGGAATCCCAAGACTTAAAGAAGCAAAACAAAATTAATATATATAAGAGAAAGGCGAAGATCCTTTTAGTGAATTAAAGTGTCAATAAAAATCATAAAGTTACTAAAACAAGCCAGGTTTTGGAAGCAGAAAAACAAAAACAACTACAGACAGTAATCTTTACAGGAAGTGACCCACAAATAAGGAAAAATAAATTGAAAACAGTGTTTTTATCTGAGAAGGGTTCAGGAAGAAATCAAAACAATAGGAATCCACCTAACTGACGGAATAGCACAAAACAGATACAATTTCTTCTAAATCCTCTGTTCAGAGGTGTGTTAGGTAGAGGGAGGGAGCAGATGCAAGGAGACACACACACTCACACGCACATGCACACACATACATGTGCACACACACGGAGTGGGGGGAGAGAAGAGAGGAGTTAAAGGAGCCCACTGTGGTAAACACTACGGAGGAGAGATACGCAGTGACAGGACATGGTAATTGTTACCATGGAAGTGACAATCTACTTGGTAAATATTTGTGAATTTATACTTATAAAACTAATCCAATTTGAAGCAGCCTCCAACTATGAAAGAATCTTCATGAGTCTTATTGGAAGACCAGGAGAAAAAAGGGTCATGTGTACACAGAGTTATAAAGAAAGAATCAAAGAAAGGCTAACGTCTGGGATGGACCCCAACTGAGGGCAGGACATGATTGCAATCCAGGTTAGGATGGGTCTAAAATGAGAAAAAGAAAGATGACATTCAAGAGGCAGGGAATACAGCAGTTGGCTGGACACAGTTCTGAAATGTCAGTAAGGGAAGTTGAGAGCCCAAGAAGTCACTTTGAGTTGGGTCACAGTCTGTAGAGAGATGCAGTTCTGATGAAAATGAAAATACCCTCTTCTCCAGCTATGTACATCAAGACCACTTGTGTTCTATATCTCTACAGTGTTACCTATGAACATTTTTCTAATTAATCTCCATGTCTGCATAGTACTTGAGTAGAGAAGACTTTTAAGTCTCCAGGTGCTAATTTTGGAAAAAAAACTGTCATTTAGTGTTTCTTCCAGTTGAAATCTGAATATTCTACAAACATCAGATAAATGTAAAACACTAAGCCTGTCTTCATGAGCATGTAGTGAGTCTCCTGCTTTACAATGCTGCATTTCAGGTTGGCAAACTCATCAAAGAAGCTGCAGGGAAGAGCAACCTGAAGAGGGTTACCCTGGAGCTGGGGGGCAAGAGCCCCTGCATTGTGTTTGCGGACGCTGACTGTGAGTAGTACTGGGGCTCAGCCGCACCTCCATCCTTTCTGGGGTCTGATCGCGCCAGACAGGGAACTTGGGTTTCCAAATACATTCGCTTTAGAACAGTTATTCTAGGAAAACCATTCAGTTGTCCTAACATTGGAGCACAGAGAAAAGTTAACCACAGGCACACTTTCTTCTTGATTTGAAATCGATTTCTCTTTCCTCAGCTGAACCCTGAATAATGTAAATGTTTTGCATTCAGGAGTCAGGCAGGTTGTATTTTTTGATAATTCCACATATTTAATTATTAGCCTGCACTAAGCATAATGAGATACCTCAGATATGCTGGACCTAGACCAACTTGAGAGACGACAATTTTACATCTGTCATCTCTCTTTACTCTGAGTCATATACTCCATAAGTGACATGATCAGAGGATAATTAAACTGGCTTAAACAGTTTCTTTTTTCCTGTGCCAAGAGTAACTGGATTTACATACATTTATTATGATGTAGTTGCACCATATAATATTCTATCTGGGTTCATTTTGATTGTTTTACCAAATATAACTCAAAATTATTTCCTAATTAAGAGGTAATTAACAGAAGCAGATCATCCATCTCTTTCTTTTTCTTTCTTTCTTTCTTTCTTCCTTCCTTCCTTTCTTTCTTTCTTTCTTTCTTTCTTTCTTTCTTTCTTTCTTTCTTTCACTTTTGTTTTACTAGTATAAACTAATAATGTATGGAATTGGACTTAAATGTTTTATAATCTTTGGGGAGGCTATTGGGAATTGAACTCAGGACCTCACACTTGCCAGGCAGGCACTGTGCTGAGCTATACCCTGGCCCCTGTGGGGTTTTGTTTTGTTTTTTATCTTAATTGAAGTTTTTAGAACTTATTGCCTTCTGAAACAGTCTACAAACATGACAAAACTCCCAGTTTTACTAGCCTGTCGATAAATTGCTTCCTATACAAATTAAATTAGTATGATTAGTTCTCAAATTCACACCCAGTTGTTTTACTGTTAAATCGAATCTTTAGCATTTAGAATATTAAAGTGCAAAGAAACCCTTTATGTTCTTGGTAAAGACCTACTAATGAAGAAACCTAGTCTTACCCTGCCAGCTAACCAGATAAGAGTCTCTGGCATGAATATTGTGAAATAATATTGTACACTTTTAGATTTTGAAAATATTGTTCCTACAATAAGATTATAAAGTAGAGGAAATAATTCTATTGGTGGATTTTGTTGTTTTTTGTGTTGTAGGTTTTTTCAGAAAGATCAACTTGTTTTTACTAATTGAAACATTAAATAATGTTATTAAGAACTTCATAATCACTTTGCCTTACAAGCAGAAACGTTTGGCAAAATTTGTTTTTCTTTGCAAAGTCTTCACTGGGAGACAAACACAACCATAACCATTTTTCTCACATAAACACAAATGTGGCCACATTTTCCAAAATGGTAGAGCAAATTAAGCTTGTAAACCAAGGTACCACTGTAAGACAGTGTATATTTTCAAATTTTCTTTGTTATTGAGTTCAATCCTTGGAGGAAATATTTGCAATCAATTAAATATTAATGCAGATATTTATGAAAGTCATTTGCAACAGTATTTGATCTTAGGATGAAATTCACATTCTTAGTTATAGTCACATTAAAGCCATTATAATGACCATTATTTTTCCAGATTCTACTATTTACTGCCATTATTTTCATAGTAAATGAATGGTCACAAAAATCAATTTACCCTCTAGATTTTAAGAAGTGGACGATTTAGAGCCCATGTCTGACTCCCTGACCCACCATTTTTCTATGATACCAGGTTACCTCGGGGAGCATATTTAAATAAGCACTGTTTAGAATATATGTCTTCTTTAATGGTGTTTGTTTGTTTGTCTGTGTTTTCAGTGGACAATGCTGTTGAATTTGCACACCAAGGCTTATTCTACCACCAGGGCCAGTGCTGTGTAGCCGCATCCAGGCTTTTTGTGGAAGAATCAATTTATGATGAGTTTGTTCGGCGGAGCGTTGAGCGGGCTAAGAAATATGTTCTTGGAAATCCTCTGACCCCAGGTGTAAGCCAAGGCCCTCAGGTGAGCATAAAGTAATAGAATTTCAGGTAACAATAATATAGTATCCTTTCTAGGCCTCATTTTTAATAAATAAATTTATGTCTAGTCTATACAAAGTCTTTGGTAACAATAATGTACCAGTTCAGTGACTTAATCTAGTTTTCAATGATGAAAAGATTGTATTTTTGTATTGTTTATTTTTCATTTCTAGAAACACTGTTGGAGCCATTCTGGAACTAAAGATGTGAGAAAATTAATAAACAGTAGCAATTTCTTGCTTTCCCTGACCCACACACTTTTTGATTCCTATGTACAACTCTTTGTCCATCCTGGAAATTCATACACATTCATAGCAATTTTGCTTCAGAACCAGTTCTTTGTCTCAGCTGTCCTTCCACAGCTAAAACACTCTTAAAGCATTTTTAAGTTTTCAGCCACTCTCACCTAAAGGTAGTAGAGGTCCCCTTGGGAGTTCTGGTTTCTAGATTCCTGACAAACTTCCCAATTCATTGTGAAAGCCCAGTTATTTTCCTGGAAACCCAAGTTATCTTCTGTGCATTTAGAACCATTTTCAGTAAGAGTGTCTCTGATAGCCTTATTCAAAGATCACCGTTCCATCTTTCTCACACAGTTGTTTGTTTGTGATCCATTATTCAAGCTCTTGAATTTTTGTTTGAGTCTTCTCTGTTCCTTGGACGTCCTACTCTAGATTAGCAATCGTCAGTGAGGGGCGATTTTGCTCCCCATCCCAGGGGACATGTTTAAAGTTGTCATAGTTGGTAGGAAAGTATGATTCTACTTGCAGCAAATGAGTAGAGACCAAGAAAGCTACTCACTCCAGACAGAGAATTAAATGACCCACAATGCCAGAGGCTTTTTGATGATAGGTGATGCCCTAGAGGCGGGAGGCTTGGAGGTGTTGTTCTTTCAGAGTGATATACACTGTTCTGATTGTTGACTTGAAACCAAACTATTCTTGACTAATTGGTTAAGCAAAAAATATTTTTAAATCTCAACATTTTGTGAACACTACTTTTAGCTAAATTCTGATGAGTCCTGAGGTAGATACAAAGCAATGCCAAAAAGAACAAGGAAAACACATTCACTGACCTAACGCTGTTTGTCATCTAGGTAACTTCGGAGTCTTGGGTTTTCCTGTTCATCTTCAGGATCCCAGGATGAAAATCTAACGACTTAGATTATGCTAAATATTGACAGCTCAGAGCCCTACATTAACTGGCAAATGAATTTATAATTTGCTTTATTTTAATTTCATTATAGTTTATAAATGTCTTTCAGTTTTATTACTATGTATTAATAATTGACAATTTTTATCATCTTTGGTAAATTCTCCAATGAATGTCAAGAAATACAACCAATCCCAATTTGAAATTGGTCTCACATTGTAAAAAAAAAATTCCAGATTTTCTGTTGATTATTTCTCTCTCTAAATCTCTATCTAAACAGTAATTTTTTATTTTTAAATTTTTTTATTTTTTAATTATTTTCCCATTAATAGTAAAAAAGAGAAGAGAAAAATATCTAAATATAAATGAATATTGGACATTGATTGGACAATACTTTCCTCCACTAGAATGTCTAGACAATTCAACCATAGTTCAAAAAACTGGAAGAAAATTAAAGTTTAGATTCTTAAGTTCTGATGATTAATGACTTTAATTCCAACACATGAGTAGGTTTTTATCACAGACTGAACTGGGTAAGTACAGTAAGTAGGTATTTTGGAACTTTGAGAAATGAAAGACTGAAAAGGTCCTGGGGTTTTGATCCTTAGTTTTTCATCTGTTGTAAGAAGCACTTGTGGAAAAGAAGCCTTCATTCACTAACCCTAAACCAGTGCTGTATCCACTAGTATTTGAGGAAATCGAGGTTTTTAAAGTATGGTTGTAAAACTTTTTTCCTTAAGTGTCACAACAAAACAGGTATGGAGAAAAGAATTTCCAAAAATAAGTGCTTAAGAAAATAATTTTTAGAAATAATTTTGACTTTTTTATTGAAGAATATGAACTTAAAGTAGCTGGTTGCTGGGGCAATTTGTAGGATTATTTGTATTATTATTTACATTTGTATTATAAATGGGTGTTCATATGTGTATATTTTTCATTTTTAAAAGAAGTTTCCTGTTTGATTTCAGAGACAAAAATATATATTTTCTTAAAATTTTGGAATAATAATAGTTTCACTTTGGAGAAAAATGATGCTAACCACACAAAATGTATTAATACCTTGTCACGGTAGGGAGACCTGGGCTTTGAAGCCACACTGAAAAGCAATGAGCAAAGCATTGTGCTAAATTTTTAAACATAGCTTCTGATTACAGATAGCACTTAATCTGGTTAGATATGGGGACAGTTAAAAATCACATTATGGAAACTTTTTCTGAGCCTTAGAAGACATGGAAAATTTGCTAAATCCAAGAAGATAAAGAATGCCGCTTTTTAAATAGTGAGAAGATGGGCATTGAAGTAACCAGACCCCCAGCTGCCTACTTGGCTCTGGAGCTCTTGTTTTTCCTTTAATCCTTAACCCCAAAACACCTGAGACAGGCAGCCTTCTCCAGTAATGTAGGAGCAAGTGTCACTTAATCAATACAGGAAGAGAGATGATAGACAGCCACCTCAGTTCAGTGCCTGGGGGGAGCTACGTGCTCACTCGTGGTATTCTCAATCAGAGCTCTGAAATGCTTTTTCCTCTTATAGAAGGATTATTAAAACAACAACAAAACTCATCTAACTTCTGCTTTACTAGTTATGTATTTAGATGTGACCCATTTAACAAAGTAAAAAAGATAATAATGAGGTCGACCAGAAATTAGAATCACAGCTACAGACCTGAACTGAGAAGGATGCCCAGAATATGGTCAGAATGACACATATCTTCAAGGTGTTCCCCTAAAAACTCAAGAGATGTAAATGCACCCAAAGAAGGATTCTGAAGTTCTGTGAGCTCTTTGTTTCCGTAGTAAGTTTAGTAACTCTATCCTAGCATTTTGAACACTTCATTAACAAGTCCAGCAATGATTATATTTGTAAGTTGCTAATTGGTAATTAGTCTTTCTCATATGGTATTTGTGGGACAGATTGACAATCGAGTCAAAGCTGTCTTTTCTGATTCGCCCCTTTATTTCAGTTAGGACTACAGTGTCTAGTAAGTGTGTACTGTCCCAACAGCCTCTTCATCCAGAGTGAATCAGTGACCTTTGTGTGAAAGGTTCATGTATGCTCATAGTGCCTGTATTCTTTACTTACAAACCTGTAGATACCAGCTATAAATATCATCAAAACCTAAAGCATATTAGAAATCAATATACCCCCAAAAGATTTTGAGCTTTGGTCAACCGTTTTGGTTCAATATTAAATTCAATGGCAGTATCATAAAATATTAAATCGTCATTAATAGACCCAGCAAGCTGCTCATTAGTAATGATTCCTTCCCCTATGGTTTTTGGGGACAGATTGACAAGGAACAGCACAATAAAATTCTGGACCTCATCGAGAGTGGGAAGAAACAAGGAGCCAAGCTGGAGTGTGGTGGAGGCCCCTGGGGAAACAAAGGCTACTTCATCCAGCCCACGGTCTTCTCCAACGTGACCGACGAGATGCGCATCGCCAAAGAGGAGGTACAGGCTCCTTCCCTCTGCTGCCTTTGTGGCTGTGTTTCTGATTTGTTTGGTTTTGGTTTTGGTTTCCCTGCATGTGTACACTGTACAGTGTCTGTGCATCTTAACACACTCAGCTCTTTGAATGTCTTTGTCAGCAAAATTGGTAACCTGTGCTTCTACTGATAAAGTTTTAAGTTATACATAACATAAAAATAAAGTTTTAAAAAGTGTGTAATAAAAACTAAAAACAGTAAGGAATCCACTGGTCCTAGCAAGACTTTCCAGCCAAACACAGCCCAAAGTGCTCAGCAATCTTCAGGAATATCCTTCTCAACTATAAAGTCATGGAAAAGAATCCTGTCACTTGTGACTACGTGAATAAACCCTACGGCTTTTCCCTACCCAAGTATCATCTATATATTTGATAATAATATTCATGTACATCATTTCACATTTGGATGTGCTTGTGGCCTTGTAAGATGACTTTCTAATTTTATGCGTGCAAATGTAAAAATAAGCTATGAATTACGTATAGATATGTGTATGTCTATGTATAGGCACAATTGTATTTATATATATTTATGTATATGCATATGACTTTCAATACCCCTTCAATATTTAGAGACAATGTACAAAGTTAGGAAGTCTAACAGCTGAAATATCTGAGATCAAGAGCTTGTGAAGGTTAGGCAGTGTTCAGGGGATAAATACTTACAGTTACATAGATACACACACACACACACATATATATATATATAGATAGATACACACATATATATAGATACACACACATATAGATAGATAGATAGATAGATAGATAGATACACACACATATATATATATATACTATATATATATTTGACTGGATATAAGTACAAAACTATATTGTATAATGTCACGTCACAGTGAAATATTTGGTGAGCACCAACTAAATAACAAGATAGATGTTATTCAGAGACATGGCATGCAACTAGGAAGTTTGCACTTAGGAATGGTAAGTAATTTGCCTCATACACACTGAGGGTTTTCAATAAAGCAGAGATAGGGGCTTTGGGTTTAGCTCAGCAGCATGAGCGCCTGCCTGGCAGACTTGAAGTCGTGAGTTCAATCCCTGATACCAAAAAAAAAAAAAAAAATAGTAGGCAGGTAAAGCAGAGAGGGATGCGGCACCTTGGACTGTGAAAGTGTTGTGTCACACACTACAGTGAGGAAATAGTGACAGCTCAAAATACTGACGCACAATCCTTTCAGTCATTTGTCTTCCGTATCCAAGAGCATCTGAGGTTATTTCTCTTACCCCTCAAAATGTCTTCAAACCAACAGGAAAAGTGTTTACAAACAGATGAAAAATAGAAAAAACAAAAATAAAAGCCAATGCGTATGAGTAATCAAGCATTCTTGGTTTTTCCTTATCGATTCAGTTAACTGAATTATAATTTTTCATTTACTGATGAAAATCTTTTCTAATTGGAGCTGTCCTTGCAAATCTTGATTAATGCCAGACAGGGGAAAAATATCTTCAATTGAGGAAATACTTGTAGTGTGCCTATAATGTAAGTGATAGGATAGCTGGCTTACTGCTTCATAGTGGAGATCTAGAGCCATGTACTGTGTTCAACAAAAGTTATGCAACATATGAGCACCTTTATTGCAATATTTACTCTCTGTCTACTTCCTGGGTCACAGTATCATGATTAGATATGCAGCCTTAGGCTTTGCACCCAGTTTCTCCTCAGTGGTAGCCCCTGTGCCCTATGCTACTTAAATCAATGGTAAACTCCAGAAAATCGTGTGCTGTTTCTGGTTTTTGCCTGCCATCTTTCACATCACTGAGAAAATTCTGGTAGTACTGTAAGGAGATCCTTAAATAAGGAGCCTTATTTAATTTAAATTAATTTTAATTGAATATAGCTGTATCTTTTTAAGAGACAATTAGTAGTTTTTCTCCTGCCCGGGGCTGAAACACAATGAGTTGATTTACGGCTGTGCTAAACAGAGTCTACCAAAAATGAAAAGAATGATTTAGCCTGGATACGCCATATGTGATTTTTGTTTCCTGTTTTGTGATTATAGACATTACCAGTGAAATCAGGCTTTTGTTTCTATGAGGGGTAGTGTTTGAAATTTAAACTCTTGGAGAAATAAACATTGTGTTTGGTATATTAAGTTACATAAGATTTGACTACAGAGTAGAATCTGAGTAAAAAATTTATGTTGTTTTACCTGACTTCATTATGAATTATGAAAAGATTGAAGTGCATTAGAATACCTGATGATTCAGTGGCACAGAGATGTTTAAAACAAAAATATTATGAACCATTGCCTACTCATTTATTCAACAAAGTAAGCATTGCTTTCTTGGACTTACTATTATATGTAGTAACTTGGAAGATGAAGAAAGCTAGGAGGAAATTTTAAATGTTTCTAAGGAGATATTCTCAAGTTAGTGATTTGATCCACAATCAAATTCTTGAAGTCTTAATTCCAAGATTTAGAAAATAAATACTCATATTTATCTGTATCCTACTTTTCTCCAAAGAGAATTTAACACATCAACATTACTTACTGTCACTTACCATTTTCATAGTTATCTATTTAGATCCATACACACAGGTTAGAGTTGAGAAACAAAATCTTATCCAATTTAGAATAGTCGAGAAAGGAGAGAGTGAGAGAACTATATTATGCCACCATTTAAAATATTTAATATACTTAAAATATATTTAAAATACTTAGAAATCTATCATTGTATGTCATTTAATTATTATGCTATAGATATTTGGACCAGTTCAGCAAATCTTGAAGTTTAAGTCTTTGGATGATGTGATCAAAAGAGCAAACAATACTAGCTATGGCTTATCAGCAGGAGTCTTTACCAAAGACCTTGACAAAGCAGTGACCGTCTCCGTCGCCCTGCAGTCTGGTACAGTGTGGTAAGTCAAGTGGATTTCCATAGGCAATACGTACCTTTCCCACATCAGCCATATTAACAGGTTAATTTGAATTTTTCAATTGAAATTACATGGCATGCTAAAAACAAGCAAAAACAAAACAAAACAAAATAGAACAACAACAAAGAAACCCAGAACATAACAAAATTAATTGCTATAATGGAAAAAATTGAGAGGGGTATTTTCTTTAACTCACCCCAGTCTTTTGGAGTAACTTAGCCAGATTATTTTATGGATGTTTTATTTATACAATATAAGTATTACTGGGTATTTTCTAGCTACTTGGCACTATGTTATGTGCAAAGTAAATAAAAGAAATTTCTGCTTTAAGGTTTAATTTCTTAAGATAAGGTTTACTTTGTACCCATGAAAATGTTTACTTCTTATTTCAGATTTTAATTCTGCAATTAAGCAATGTCTAAAGGCCACCAGATATTAGCATGTATTAAATTTTCAGGATCATCTCTTTCAATTTTGGCCTGTCTTATGGTTTAATATTTATACTTTAAGTTTGAAAATCTAAGTTTCGAGGCTGAGTCTTTCAGACTTTTATACCCCTTGTCCCACCCTCAGGGTCTGGATCGTTTTCTTAGTAGTTTTTGTCCTCCTCCTCATCCCAGCAACAGCCTAAGATTACTTTTATTCTCACTTCTGTTCCAGTTTTTAAAAACTTAGACACTGACCAGTATCCATGCTGATAGCTCTAGAATTCTTTTCCTTACCATGAAGAGAGTTAGCATTTGCTCTAAGCTGTACTTTATTTTGTTTGTCTAACAATCCAGTCCAAGCTGGTCTGGAGCTGTGAAACTCTTTCCTTAGCTTCCTGAGTGTCAGTGTTAACGATACCACTGCGTCCACCCTCAGCACTGTACTGTAGCATTAACCGTGACAGAGCTGAGTAGCAGGCCTATCTCACAGTCTGAAGAATGGCTCTCAATTAACACAGAGTATCCCCCACCCCAAAATCGAAATCCCAGAATGCTTTATAGTGCAGGACCATAATACTCAAAAGGTTTGGTATCACTGGGAAGCAGGGTACTGACTCAGTCAGGATCCAGCCTCTCACTCTTGGACCTTGATTCTTGTCTTCTAAATACCAAGCAGCCATTCGGTCTGCAATGATGGCAGAATATTACTATGCTTTAGAATATAAACTAATAAAAATATGTCTGCTTTTTTCTAATAGTGCAGGAATTTCTGATGGGATTCCAAGCCCCTCTGTGGGGTGATGTCCCAACCAGCTTCTTTATCAAGCATTCACCTAAAATGTGCAGAAAACGATTTTGATCTTTTGACTCCATAATGAAAACGAAACTATTTTAGTGTAAGTTAACAGAAGGTTGAGAAATAGTCACTTAGACAAAAGTTCAAATTGCTACCCAGTTTAATTCTAGCGTAACTGGTATTTTACCAGTAATTTCAAAGTAGGGGTCTAATTCTTCAATTTAAAGGGCAGGTAGAGCAGAGAAAAGTTTTCTTTTAAAAGTGGGAATGTATTTACAGAATGATCCCTTTTGTAGGAGACATGTGGAAAAGAACTTTGTGGCCCAGTGAAAATATAGAACTCAGAACTGGGATAGTAAGGGTTTTAATGGTGGAAGTATCTGAACGTTTTTTCAAAATCAAAGCAATAGCCAAACTCTTGCAGGTACAGTGCAGTTTATCTGGAGGTAACTCTATGGTTTACTTATTAAAGTATCATGAAAGGAGAGAAAAGTTAAAAATATGTAATTTTTTCTGCTTTATTTATTTTTGCCTTTTGTGTGTAATTAGAATCATCCAGGTAATTATGTTTTGCTGTTAATTTTGGTAACCAGGAAATATTAAACTAAACAAATTGTCTGTAGCCTGAAAAAAAACTATTTTAACTTCTCCTCTTTTCCTTTATTTCTATCACTTTTTCTTTAATTCTATTCACATCTCTGTAATTATATTTCTTCATGTAAGTATCTTTGAACACTTTATGAAATCTGATAGATGAATTTAAAATTGCAGCTCCTACCAAGGCTTCTATTTAAGCAATTTACTGAACCAAATAATGAAAAAAATGAACTGATTATTATGATACAAATTGCATGATAAGTTCATCCATTTTGAGATAATTAAAAAGCTTATTAAACATAGACAATAAAAGACACCCAGACAATAAATTCCAGTCTCTAGCAAACTATACTCTTCTTTTGGGGACATATTGGCTCTTCTACCACTTCCTAGAGTCCTGATGTGGCTATTCACACACATATTTTATTTATATATTTTAAGTTGTATATTTATATCTTCATATTTTTCTGCATTCTAATTTATCTTGCTTTATAAAAAGAAATCTCAATATATTACATGAAAATGAATGAAGTTCTTTAAAATTTTTCTAAATTTCTAAAGTTCCAAATTTATGAGTTACTTTGTAGGTTAAATATTACCTGTTATGTACATTATTTCTTTCTTTCTTTTCTTTTTAGGGTAAATTGCTATAGTGTGATATCTGCTCAGTGCCCCTTTGGTGGATTCAAAATGTCTGGAAATGGAAGAGAACTGTAAGAAAAATGTTCTGTTACGATAAATTTTTATCTTGGTAAAAGTGGTTATCTCTCCTAGGGAACTAATTCATGTTCACTGTCATAGATAAAATGTACCTTTGCTCTTTCTTGGATATTCATGCCACGAAGTCATTTATCAAGTGTGGCATTAATCCATAAATGCAGAAATACAAAAGCAGAAGATAAATATAATTTACTATGTTTCTACTGTTTAAGTATTTTACATTGGTGATCAGATTTTTCTATTCTTTTAGAATTGCTAAATTATATATATATATATATATATATATATATATATATATGAATGTAATCCATTTGGGAGAAATTTCCACTAAAGAGGTAGAAACTAAATTGGTGATTATAAGATATGTAAGGAACATTTTAACTATTTGAATATATCTCTGAAACAAATTAGATGCCTTATACTGAAAGATTTATCATTAGCATGAATGATTCTCATTTGCCAAAATATTAATGATGTAGTGTCTAAAATTTTAAATTATCTGGTTGATTTGGTTTTGGCACTAAAATATAAACCTAAAAGGAAATTTGAGCAAGGAAAGCATGTTTTATAGTTGTGACTCAATTGAAAATATGCATATATATGAACTTATGGATACATAATTTCTTTTGAAACCAAGCTATATAGAATTGTTAATATGCACATACATATGTACACACAGCAGTATGGCACTCCATTTGATTAATTTTTCAAGCATGTTTAACCATTTTTAAAAAAAATAGTTTTTCATTTAGTAACAAAATTTCATTAAGACAAAGATGATGCATCATATACAAAGTTTTTAGAATCAAACATTCCAAAAGCCTCCCAGTTTGTCAATAGCAAGTAAAATGAGTCAGTTTTAAAGGCTGCAAGCATATTAAAATAGTCACACATTTTGTCATTTGTCTTAATTAGCAAAATTACAATGAAATAACTATCTTTGCAGAAACAGAAACGGAGGAATGACATAATGACCTGTCTATTTTCTCAGCACATATTCTTTACATTCTTGGTGTGGATATGACCTTAGGCACCCCAGACACATGGCACTCTGTCCCATCTTCTGTGTAACAGTGGTGGCAGGAGGAATATGTAAAACCAATATTGTATGGAACATGCCCTCACACAGAACTAATTAGGCAGCAGCAGATGGAGAGTTCATACCTTGTGAAGTTCAGGATGTGACTAAAGTACAGAGCAAAGCATCGGACAGACAAATCTGAGCATCAGTGAATCTGCAGCTGCTCACACGCTCCTAACTGATAAAGTATGACAAAGCGCCACAGAAAAGGCGAGCCCTCTACTGGAGTATGCAGCTAGTGTGAGAGGCCGGCAAATGAGGAAGACGGCTTTCTTTGAATGGAATATTACCTATGACATGTCCAGGGGGAATGTGGTCACTTGCTGTGGGTTTCTGGGAACGGGACAAATGATTTTAAAGAGAAATAGGATACAGATGGAGATATTCTGAACCCAAGAAAATGGACTTGGATCTGATTAGAGGAGAGGTAAAGCCATGAGCATCTTTAGAATGTGGTTGAGTCCATAGATAGTGGTGAATAGTAAGAAGTTCACAGACTGCAGAGCAAACATAACGGAAGCCTGACGGGACCACATCTGAGTCCTGACTCCATCACCGGCCGCCACGGGACTGGGTCAAGTTGATTAACACCTGAGCCTCATTACTTTTATTTAAAGCAGAGATATTAACAGCCCTTTTAAGATTATGGGGATATAGCTCAGTGGCACAGCCCCTGCCTGGCAAGTGCAAGGTCCTGAGTTTGATTCCCGGTACCAAAAGAAAAAAAAAAAAAAGATTATGTGAGAGTCGAATGATGTTCTCAATGCCCAATCACTAATCTTATAACTGCCCAAAATTAGAACTCCGCAACTGATCTTCTTCTTCTGTAGTTTCTTCTTTGTAATGTTCATTGTTGGATAATTCCTTGGCAGAATCAGCTACACTGCACACAAGAAGCTAATAGAAAGATCAGTTATTATTTCAGGGCTGCTAATTCATGCTGGCCCAACTACAAACATGTCTCCCTGGGAAAGCTGATGAAATAGTCAAAGAGAATGAAATAAAAGGAGACAAAACATGTCAATTTTGTTGAGCACCGTGTGGTAAAACTCTAATAAGGTTGAAATACAAGGAAATCAAATAAGAAAAGGATTGAAAACAGGAATCAACCATCCATAATTTCCGTAATGCCCGTGACACTGTATAGATAATTTTTTCCTTCAAAAATTTCAGCTAAGAATATCAGTTAATGTATATATATATATATATATATATATATATATATATATATACATATATATTAAATTTGTTATATGCTGTAAGATGTCTACAGAGACTCACTGAAGCAATCATCTCAAATGACCCCAAGATTCAAATTATAATTGGTCTTTAAAGGTTAAAAAAATCAATATTGGTTGAGGCTGGGGATTTAGCTCAGCAGCATAAGCGCCTGCCTGGCAAAAGTGGTTGTGAATTAGATCCTTGGTACCAAAAATAAATAAATAAATAAATAAATAAAATCAATATTGGCCTATTGGGGGCAGAGCCCTTAAAAGGCAAAGATAGTGCACAGCTCAACATGTTTGATGATAATACTGGGTAACCAAATTCGATTTTTGAACCTGATCATAGGGTTTGTACTGAGATGGAGTCAGTGGTAGGAATCCTTCCTTCCCTTTAGGTGAATGCACTCATTTTCACAAGGGTTAATGTAGATAACCTGAGACTTGATTGGTAGGACATTCACATTTAATTGATTCTCAGTACCCCCACAGGGTAGTTTTTGTCACATTTAAAAGGGGGGGCAGCTAGAGGATGTGAACAACTGGGCTTATTGCAAGAGCTCACCTACATATCTTCTGTCTGTTTGCCAGGTGAGCTCAGCCAGAACCTCCTCTATGCCTGCTTACTTAGCACAAAGTTCATTCGAAGGCACAGAGGGAAAAACAGACATGACTTCTCATTGGTGCCTTTTTCTTTGGTGTGGACCATGGATAGAAAGCCTGAACACTGCGTGAGCATGTAGAAGAAATGCAGTATAAAAACTCACTCACTCCATACCTACTGAACCAGAATCAGCCCTGGAATAAGATCCCCAGTGATTTGTAAATTGAGGATTTTAGAAGCACAGAACTAGTAATGCACAGACAACAAGATAAAGAGGAATGCAAGCAGATTTTTGTTTGTTTGCTTGTTTCCTGTCATGGATGTAATACATGCTTGGGAATCCTGAGGAAGAGGACCTATTTCAACTGGAGTGTGACAATAATCACACTTACCACTCTCCTGAGAGTTTCAAGTGCCTTTGTAAGCCAAAATACAATGAAAATCCTAGTGGCAAAAACCATGGGTTTGTTTATCTGCTTTCAGGAGATAAAATACTTCCTAAAATACTATCATTTAATGGGTTTCAGACAGCTGTAAGTAAACCTTTTAATTACTTTGGAGAACATGCTCAGTGTAGCTTTTAAAAGATATTTTCAGAAGCTTAATTGCCACCCAAAAAATAATCTGTAAGGAGACCATGTTTCTCAGGAGAAAAGAAAAAGATGTATTCTATATACCTGTCTATGTCACAGGAAGAAGGGAAGGAAAGAATCAAGACTTGACCTCTCTTTTAATCTATAAGTGCCTAGGTGGTAGGATTGTAAGCAGGGTCTCCCTACATGTAATTTGATCTTCTCATCAAAACAATATAGAAAATAGGTGAGCTCAATCCTTCTCCTTAACTCTTCAACAAAGGATTAATCATAGTTTCCAAAAGGGCCAGGAGATATAAACCTGAGAACAAGAGTCCACGGTAGGAACAAATCAGTTCATGTTTATTTCCAGTCATTTGTGGGGACTTAGTAAAACTTTGGCAGAGAATCTGTCAAAAACCCACATTTAGGTAAATTTCTTCCTTCTTCTTAAAAAGCATATAAATGATCAAAAAAGAAACAAAATTCCAATGATAAAGTTCAGACTTTTGTTTTGCCAAGATCAAAAGATGTTTTAAAAATACAGCTGCAAAAGATTAGGACAACTTAGAATGAATGTGGTAGTATGGTCATTTTCTGCCTTCACCAATTCTGTGCCAGTAGCACAGGATATACACCAACCATGCCTCAGTTTACAGTTTTATGGTACTACCATTGAGTGACTATAAGATGCTACTTCTCTTTTTGTGATACACCTGTCTTATTTGAGTACAAATGACAGTAAGTGTGATAAACTTCTTGTTGAGTTGAATTGTCTTTTGAGAGGGTGAAGTTTGTGTATTCAAATAGAATAATGTAAAACGCATGCAGTTTCTATCAAAATCAACTGAAGGTATGTAAAAGAAAGAGTAAATATGTTTCAAAAGAAGTTTATGCATGTTCAGTGATTGTCAGCTAGCTTCTGTTTATATGAAAAAAAATTTATTGTCTCTAGATAGATAAACAAGAGCCTCTTTGTACTAATAGAGGATTATTACATGTTTGCAATACAGTGTTCAAGAGTGTTTATGAGTGCTTTTTTCTTCTCTCTTTAGGGGAGAATATGGTCTCCATGAATACACAGAGGTCAAAACTGTCACAATGAAAATCTCTCAGAAGAACTCATAATCCACAAGAATGAGGAGAAGATTCTTTAATTACTTAACATCTCCTACAGTCACCAATTTAGTGGAATTTAAATATAAATTTTTTTCAGAATTTTTAAACATAAACTAATTGTATTAGTCTTAATACTAAACATCAGCTTGTAGCTTATTATGAAAGAGTCATTTGGCTTTTCACATGTGACCCCCAAGTCCTATCCTGTGTGAAACGGGTAGAGCTGGATGTGAGGTCTGTCTAGTTCTGTCGCCACTGTGTGCTTCTCTTTGTAGCTGTTCGGAGGATAATCATTTTATAGTACAGGACCAGTAGTCACTTAGTCTTTTTCCCTTAATGATTCCTTGAGGTACTTCCTGTTCGTGTTAACTGCTGAGTAAAATGCTCTGTTTCCAACACTTACCATGTCTGTGGGGTGTTTTGAAATGTTTCCTAGAATGTCATGTCCGCTTGTCAAATGAAATTCTTAACTGTAGGTTGAGTCTGAAGCTGAATAAAACCCTTGCATGAATCTTAATTCAATTTGAACTATTTGGTTCTAAGTTTGTGGGGCTGGGGATTTAGCTCAGCAGCATAAGCGCCTGCCTTGCAAGCACGTGGTCGTGAGTTTGATCCCTGGTACCGATTTAAAAAAAAAAAAAAAAAAAGTTTGTGCTATGTTGATTTACTATCCTTGTCATTCAGGAGTCTTAAATTGGCATAAAGATGCACATAAAAAGAAAAATCTGCTCATTCATTCGAAAGGGTGGAGGCACATATTTTACTTTCCAGAGGAATCTTTGAAATCATGCCAGTCCTTGAGACAGCGGGGATCAGTCCTCCATAAGTATTTGCTGAGTTCCTATGAAGTTCTAACAAGGGATGTTGTGTAAAACAGGTGAGGAGTTCATGGCCCATGGTCTCTAGGTGTTGTAGTTTAAAAGCAAACAAAGACAGAGCCCTGCAATCCCCCAAAAGTGGGTAAAAAATAAATAGGATTCTAAAAATCTTAAGAGTGCAATAATGTGCCAAAGGTATAGTGCTGAAGTGTCAGTGAAGAACGTGAAGATGAATCGAAACGGAATGTGAGGGTTAATGAGGAGAAAATGTGTAATAATAGGGCAGGTGGTTTTACAGCCCAAACCAGTGATGACATCCTGCACACCCTGGTCTCCTCCTGGAGTTTCACATTGCACGTCAGCAACGTACTGTGGATTCTGAGACTTTCTGCAACCAGTTTGGTTTTGTTTTAACGGATATTTTTTCCAAATATATTTTAGTAGAGAGATTATCTCTCTACCTCTCTGTCTAGTTTAATACTATATTAAGAAACCCATGGTGGAAGGTGCTACTTTTGCAAAAGGCAGCACTTTGTGAATAGTGAGAGATCCAAAGGTTAAAGGGACAGCTGGAAAAATACCTCTGTGAAAGAGCTAATTGCACCAGGCTTCCGTTATACCCTTATCTCCAAGGCCTTCTTACCCTCCTGTGGGGCTCCTTTGGAGGAAGGGACTTTGGCCCACGTAAAACTGAGAGGATATTTAAAAATGTTCTTAGTTCAATATCATAAAATTGAAGCTTAGTGATCTTTAGGATAACTTTGCTTCCCAGATTGAAATTTTTACATAAATATCATAGTTCATCAGTTTAGATTGATAGATTCCCTAGTAACCCTGATACTGTGACAAGTATAACAACATATGAATGAGTGAAAGTCATCAGCTTCTTAGCTCTGAAATAATTTCAACTCCAGTTTAAGAGTTTCTCAGACTTGGATAGATTTGCAAATATGTAATTGGACTGCCTCGTGAGAACGGGGCACAATAACCATTTGGAGAACTGGAGAAGCCTCAATCTTAGGGAAAACTGAAAGTTCTCTGGATGTTGAAAAGAAAAAATAACCAAACACAGAGGAGGATTGTGTTTTCCTAAAACTAGACAGTGCCCACATTTTAAAAGGATGTGTTTAAAACCGTGTGCAAATAAATTAATTAGGTAGACAAGTTAATATCGCAGTGGAATCCAACCCCAACACTGCGATGTATAACAAAGGAGACCCGGCTCAGAGAAAGACAAAAGCCAGAAGCAAGTTTAAATGTTTAAAAATTAAATCTTCATTGTATAAATAAGACATTACTGGATTAAACAGAAAATATCTGTTTTATATTAGAGGGTCCTGAGCCTCTGGACATTATTTGTATTCCATTGTTTGTAGGAAAGTTGTACTGGCAATAATTCTTAAAACTTTAAAAAGTTAGAGAGTAGCTTATTAGTCCATGTATAATTTCCAGTCACAAATATGATCTCACTGTCCTCAGCTCCACGTGGAGGAAAACCATACCAAGCTAAGCAACAGAAACTGGAATTCCTTGTTCAGGCAGGGACAGTGTCAGGTGTCAGATAGATTCCCAGTTGTCTAATCTAGTGAACACTT
The DNA here is from genome assembly GCA_004027455.1 of Hydrochoerus hydrochaeris. NCBI lineage: Eukaryota > Metazoa > Chordata > Mammalia > Rodentia > Hydrochaeridae > Hydrochoerus > Hydrochoerus hydrochaeris. The sequence continues at coordinate 27,195 of PVLA01008091.1, forward strand.
TTTAACTGTTGTTTCTTTTCTTCATATCTTTTTCTTTTTCTCTCTTTTTTTTCAGTATATGCAGTTCTGCATTTATTTTATAGTAGTCGAGGCAAAATAAGGGGAAATATTTTTCTTAAATTTTTGTCATCAATTCAAAATAGACCCAACTCAAGGTAGACAATTTCAACTGTTTCTGCATATAATTCAAGAGACCATAATAAACTCTAAAATGTTTTTGTCCTTGGGAAATGTGTGCCAGAATCTACCAAGAACTACAGTTTTACATGGGCACCATCAACAAAACATTTACCTGCTTGTGGCTTGTCTCAGGTATTCCAAACACCAGATCACATTTTCACATAAAATCCAAATTCTCCAGTATAATTTCATTTGCAAAATTGTCCTGGGACTTTCCCTCTGGAGAGAAGCTTGAGCTTTTCAGTTTTTATAGGAAATAAATACAGAAGAATAACAATGAAAAATCATAGCTAGATTCTCTAGAAACTCAACTTTAATGGCGGCTGGCTGAGAGAACTCTCGTTGTAGTGCACCAGGACTGTGCGATCTCACAAAATAATATCCTGAGTGGTAAAGCTTCATGCTAGAACACTTAGAATTATCTTTAGGGAGAATTATCTGTAGCTGAGGCAGTTCGGGGCATATAACTGAACTGGCCCTCGCATTCTATGTGGAAAGTCCTTCTCAGAGAAAAATGCAGTAGCACCATCAGCATCAAAGATAATTCCCAAATCACCTCATGAAATGTCTACACTAGAGAAACACTAATGCCCCTCTTAAGCATTTATTTTAGCATTATGTGTGCAATAGTTTTACAAAAAATTCGTTTCTAAATGTGTATTTCTGATTTATAGAAATATTTGTAGAAGTCAAATAAGGTATCACCCTGAAGTGATTTCACCCATTATCACCAAGTTTTAAGAATTCTTGCTCTACTTTTCACCAAGTCTTTTATTTAAATTCATTTTCCCACAAAAAGAAACTCTGCATTAAAGCTCAAAACTGTTTTATACTCGAAAATGATTTTTTAATTTTTTATTTTGAAATAATTTCAAACTTTTAAAAAAGATGTGATAGTCATGCAAAAAATACATTTTATTTACTAAATTTTAATATTTTCCTGCCTTGACTTTATCACTGCCTTGACTTTATCACTCTTGTTCTTTGTATAGATTCATTTTTCCCTCTGAGACACATTTTTAGACATCATTTCCCTTTAGCACAAAATACTTCAATATGCTTTCCTTGAAATAATGTCACTTTTACACAAGACCATTGTGAAATGATCTGATTCATGAATTTTAACATTGACAAGATTCTAACACACAATACCCAATCTATGCACGATTTTCCCTAATTGCCCCCAAATGCCTTTTATAACATTTCTCCCCATGATCCAACAACGAATGCATAATCATGTCCTGCACTCTGCTACCTTGGCCTCTTTCTGTCTTCCTATTGCTTCATAATGGGAGGCAAATTATAAGCATGCTTACTGTCTAATCAGTTTGGTCAAACCACCCTGGCCTCAGAGAAAAACACAGGAAACACACCAACCATTACTGGATAATCAATCAACAGAGGGCTGATGGTTTTAAAGAAAATACTTTATCTCAATATTCAATTAGCAATTTATGATAAACCAGACAAGAATATTTATGTAACTGGAAAAATGTTCTTTTTCTCATGAATAATTGTAGAAAAAACATTTTTTTAAAAATTCCCTGGAGATATTAGCATCTGGTCCTTATTGCTTTATCCTAATACCGTCCTCTGCTATTTATTTTCCTGGTCTGTGTGTATTAATACTTTGCCTTCATAGCAAGTTAACCTGCATTCTGAAGACTTCTCAAGAGGTACCTTAAACTCAGTTGGTGACCAACCTTAGCCACGTTCTTATTTCAAAGAAGAATTACACAAGGAGGATCTTGACGTTTGGGGTCAAATGGGTGCCAGATTCTGGTTCTATCACTCATTATCACTGTGATCATAAATCAATTATTAAACCTTTCTCATATGATAATCATTTGGCAAATCACGATGCTCTTGATATTTGGAAAACAATAAATGTTTTACCTAATCCTTTGGATTCTTGGAGTCCAATTTTATGGATTCAAATTCTTGTTTAGCCTCATTGACCTTTGGATTTTGAACAAATTTTTCTATCTTTCTAAATTCTGATTTATTTATCTGTAGAAAGAAATCAACAATGAGATGTACCTAACTGGATTTCCAGTCAAATGAAATAATGCTGTGAAATGCTGAGCAAACTTCTTAAGATATAAAAGTACCTAAAACATGTTATTGATGTATCAAATACTTACGGGAGGTTTAATAATTGCTTCAACAAAAATAAGTTTGTTATAGACACCAAGGCCTTTTCTTGATTCTGATTTTGTCTTTTCTCTACAAGCTGTGCCTCTCATTCTTCCTTGAACCTGTTAGGCTAATCTTAGTAAAGACCCGATCATGCATTTGCTAAACTTTGCATCTATTTTTAAAAATCATTATCTTCACATAAAGTTTACATCCGCTATCAAAAATATGACAGAGTGGAACACAATGAGGTCCAAACAATTGGCTGGAATTTGAGGTTCAAAATCCAGATACATGTAATGCCAGAATTAGAGTTTGTTCTAATTAAATGAACTCAGCTGTCTTTCACCCGATTTACCAGTCAACAGCTTAATCTTTAAGCTAATGGTCAGAGACAGCAGGACTAAGTGAATAACAAGCAGAAAAGGCCGGTATCCAGCAAGGCACCAGAGCCCACAGTGATGCTGGTCACTCACTGATTGAGGGAGAGACTCAGCCCTCATGAACTGAATGGAAGGATTAGTGGACTGAGGCCCAGGGCTTAGCAGTTCTGCTCAGTGCGCAGTCATCCCATATTTATGTAAGCACGAAATGTCAGGGCCAGCAAGAGACCAGTGTTCTTCTAGCCCAATAACTTCGCTTCAAAGAGGCATGGAGAAATCAAGTGACACCTGCAAGCTTACTAAATTATTGGCAGCAGAGACAAGTCTGCTTTGCCCTCTAACTCCTTGTCCTGAGCTATTGCTTTTATCTCATGTGGCAAAGCAGACACTTCCCTGACATTTGATTAAACGTGTAATATCTATGACTGCATTTTATTTATCTGTATTTTATTTATTCTACTTCATTCATTTTTGTCTTTAGAGAAAAAGGTATTTAATGCTCAATTTCATATTGCATTCCTCTCTATTTTATTTATTAGGATTTAATCCTGTGACGTAGAAAACTGAAAAACATAAAATGATAGTTTATGTAAGTCCCCTCAATATGCACATTAGTGTCAATCATTTTCAAAGGGGAGTGTTTTGAAATTTAGTTACAGAATAAAAATATTCATTATACTTATTTAAGTCGGTGAAAAGTCAAAATACTGAGTACAGCAAAAGAAACAATGAGAATCGTCTTTCTGTGCAAGTACAAATGTGGGCTGCATTCAGAGTTTATTTTAGTTACATAAAAATGAAAGGTCCTGCTCTCACATACTTAAATCTACAAAAGAGCTGAAAAATACATACAGAGCAATGGAAATAAAAGACAGTGCACAAAATTCTGTAAGACTGATATCAACAAAAATTCTGTAATGCTTCGGAAGGAGGAAATTGGCTTTTCCTGGAGTGATTTCATGGGATAGGCAGCAACTGACTTGTCTTTTGCCATCAATAGGACCCAAGTAAGATGAAGGAAAATGAGAAGCAAAAGTGAGAAAAGCCCAGTTCATACGATAACGGTGCTATTTGGCTAGAATATGAGGCCGGATATGTAGTTTGAAGGAAAATCTTGGAAATTGTGAATTCGAGGTCAAGCCATTAAAACTAAATTAATCAGACATAGAAGAACTTTAAATTAACAATAGATGTGTTGAGGTGGAAGGTTTTAGTACATACTTAGTTTTAAGTAATTGTAGATTTGCATGTGGTAATTAGAAATAATAGAAAATGCTCCTATGTACCCTCTACCCAGTCTCCAGCAGTGGTAAACTGTGGTAGAATATCACCAGCAGAACACGGGGGCTCTTCCAACCAGAGCAGGGAACTTGGTCAGCCTTACTTGGGGCCCACATGGTCTCATTGATACACTCAGGTCCCTCTTGCTCTCACATCATTTGCTTTGTTTTAAATCTCTTATTGCCTGATAAAATTAAAGTAAATAGTAATTAGACACCTACTAACCTTTCCCCCAAATAAACAATGTAAACAGGAAAATTATTCTCCCTATATGGTTCTCGGTTGTGTATTTTACATACTATGCAGATTTGTAGCATCTGCTAATTGCAACAGACATATATTGTTGTTTAGCCCTGTCCTGAATGCTAGACACCCGCTGCCTGCCCCACAACCATCTACTAGCATTTACTGAGTTCTGTGGATATGAGCCCAAGTCATCCCGGCCATTCTGGTAATCAAAGTTAGTGTAAGGCCCTGGTGAGAAGTGTGAAATTCAAAGTCTCCATTTCAATCTTCATAAAGGTTCTGCTGTAAAGGAAGCTGGTAGAGAGATTCTCATTCTTCTCACAAGCAAGATATGTGTGCATCACACGTCCTTCAGGAAACCCCAATGCCTCAAACCTTCTACAGCTTCTTCCTCCTGTGATGCTACCTGGGTGTAGCTCACATGCCCACTTTCGACTTCTGCAGTTCTCCACGGCCTCCTCCTCCTCCTCCTCCTCCTCCTCCTCCTCAATCACCAGCATCATGCACTGGTTCATTTACCATCTGAACAAGATGCTTCTGGTGTTACCTAATTTGCTGAAGTAACTGAGGCTTCTCTCGAACTTTCTGTTGTAGCAATGCCAGAAGGGAGAGTACGTGGTTTCTCCTTTTGGACATTTAGATATACTGGGGCACACCTGGCCCAACAGATTGGGGCCCTCTGCCATCTTCCTCATCAGTAGTCAGGGGGTCCAGTAAGAACCTGGGACATTTCCCCAACTGCCGCATGGAGCTTAGACCCCCCAGCTCCAGAGACACTGCAGGCCTCTCCCTGCAGAGTGAAAGTCACAGCCAATGTGGCAACCCCGCCAGTAAACCCCTAGCTTCACTGAGTCATGCCAGCTGCTAATCTAAGTAGACATGGCCCATTAGCTCATTTCCTCTCTTCAAGAGCCATGGGGGACTGGTAGAGCACCACATCCTTCACTTGATAAAACAGACTCAGATAATTTACCTAACTTGGCAAAGTTGCACAGCTAGTACAGAGAGCATCGTAGAGATGCAAAGCCAGGCAGTCTAACTATATAACCTCTCTCACATTGTTAGACATTGTGTCACCATAACCAGTGTCAACTTAAATGACAACAGATTCCCCAAAGGTAATGAGTTTATTCGGGAGTAAACAGAAAGATTATAATCCAGATATGCATGCTTCGGTAGGCCAAGGGTTCATGCAGAGGGAAGGGTCACACAGGAAGGGCCTCTTCAAGCCAAAAGGGAGACACACAGGTACTTCATTTCGAAGCAAAGTGAACCTTGGTAGAGGTTTATCGCAGGAGTTGATGTCAATTTGTTACCTACAGCTGTACCCGGCAGGTGTGGGACACCTGGCTCCTGTGACTCACTGACAAGCTGCAGTTGGAGAAGTCCCTGCAAAATATTCTGGACAAGCTGCATTTGGAGAAGTCCCTGCAAAATATTCTGGACAATCTGGAGGAATCCATAATCTCCTTGAAGTTAAGGAGCTCACTTGCATAAATGTCTCGCAGGGAGTTTTTCTGACAGTTCTCATAGGCTATCCCAACGAGGGTTCTACTCCACCCTCCCAGGTTTAGTTCTTTTGTTTGAGTTGGGCATAAGCAACCTCATTAATGACTCAGACAACTTTCACACTGGGCATCAGGCCCAGTCAAGCAATCACAGATTCAGAAACTAGTTATAAACCTTCATTCTATCCTTTAGCATGAGTGTTCCATCAAAGTTATTGAGTTTTTCAGATTTCAAATGTGTTTTGTCTCTTCTTTTTTAATACTTAAATCCAGAACTTTCAGGTATGTCTCTGATATTGTTAAGTGACCTTTTCTGGCAAAAAAAGACCCATAGCCAGCGGCCACTTTGGAAAGCACACCCCTGTAAACGTACCTGCTGGGGAAGTTTGCCTGTCTCATTAGAGCCCATTGCGTGGGAGGGAATCTGGGGAAGCTGTCGCCTCTCTTGCACATGCGCCCCACCAGTCCTAAGTGTACCCTGTGTCCTTTGCAGTAAAAACAATGATCTCCACAATCCAGTGTTCAACATCTCACTAAGCCAAACCAGGACACTAGGGTGCCCTCCGCATTTTAAAACACTGAAGCTACTGAGCTTTGATGTCTTTCTTTCTTTCTTTCTTTCTTTCTTTCTTTCTTTCTTTCTTTCTTTCTTTCTTAATACCAGGAATCAAACTCACAACTTTGTGCCCCTGAGCTAAATGGTCCTTTGATTTTCCTTTTGAATTGACATTCACTTATTTTGTTTAACTTGCGTAGCCCACACCCAGAGCCAGACACCATTGTTGGCACCTATTTTTGATTGACTAGTTAGTTTATTTAAGTTTATTGGTACAATTTATGCATGCATAATGCTCACATATATTATAGGGACTTCATGCCTGTACTTGACAGATATCTTGATGCCTTTTTTCCTCGTTTCCATTCTCTCCTTTCAAAGCCCCTTCCCCTCCCCACTCACAAAGCTGTTGCCATTTTACCCTTCTTTTCTCATTTTTCCTTTCCGTTACTTCCCTTTCTCCCCTCTTCTTTCTTGTTCCCTTTTCCTCTTGAACATTTTCTCTCTATTTCACAATGTTTGTCATACATTTTGGTTCTTATGTACATTTTCAGTTTCTCACACCAGAGTGATAACACAATATTTACCTATGTGTGTATAATTTATGTCACTTAGATAATGGACTCAGGGTCCATCCGTTTAGCTATCAATGTCTCAGTTTTATCTTTATTTATGACTAATACTCTATTTTATAAAAAGAAACACACACTTTTTATCCATTCATTAGTTAATGGGCATTGATTTTCTCCCAAGATTAAACTATTACTATTATTAAACTGTGCTGCGAGAAGATTCACTGAAGCTAAGACTCTTGCTACACTTTGCACTTCGCTTTCACACACATCACTGCACTTCTGTCTCATGGTGAGCTGTAATTGTCCTGTTATCCCACCTAGATGGATGTACAATATCCATGTAGTGTGATGCTTTTAATTCTTCAGGGAAGATATGCAGAAGGGAATCGCTGGATTGAATGAGGTTTCCAATCCTACTTTTTGAAGGAATCTCCACACTGATTTCCACAGTGGTTGCACCAGTCTACACTGCCACCAGCTGTGGAGAAGTTTCCTTTTTCCTCCACAGCCTCACCAGCATTTGTTATTAGTTGGGTTTTTTTTTTTGAGAGCCATTCTTTCTGGAGTGAGATGGAATCTTGGTGTTGTTTTAACTTGCATCTCTCAAATGACCAGTGATGCTGAGTATTTTTTTCACATGTTTGTTTGCCATTTCTAGTTTTATTTTGGAAAACTGTCTATTCATTGCAGCTGCCCATCTTTAGATTGAGTCTTTGAATTTGTGGGGCCTCATTTTTTTCAGTTCTTCATATATTCTGCGTATTAGTCCTTTGTTTGAAGAACAGCTGACAGCATTTTTTTCCACACTGTGGGTTGTTTTTTCACTTCATTGGTGATGTCTTTTGCTGTGCAAAAGCTTTTTAACAAGGTAAAATCCCAGTTGTTGATTCTTCATGATAATTCCTGCACAATCAGCAAAGGCATTTATTTAGGTTTATCTCCTCTAGTAACCAAGAAAATGCTGATGCTTAAGCAAATCAAGTCTTGAGAGAAACATAGAGAAGAAAGACTTTTGATCTTAGAATTTACTTACAGTTAAATTATGACTAAAGGAAAACTCAGGGTAACATTTCAGGAAATGAGGAATGAGGGTTTATGCAGACTTTAAACATAGATACTGAAGGAGAGAAAGAAACACAGTAATTATAGCAGTAGCATTGGTGCTGCTCCTCTGAGAACCAGGTCATCAGTGGGCACAGTCCTGAGGCCTTCTCTAGGATCCTCTGTTTTCTGCCAGTCTTCTAACCAGTTGGCACTTTCACATGCCTCATGAGACTCTCAGTTAATCTCTGGCCTAGAGTTTACTATTTTCAGCTATCGTCCTCTGTTTATTCAACTACTTCTCATGCTGGACTAAGAAATCACGACCTGAGCCTTTAGCCGGGACTTTTACTTCATGTACCCAGCTCTCACATGAGGCCTGGCACTTATCTGGACCTCAATAAACTTACAGTTAAATCTACATTCTGGCATCCTGAGCTTTTACAACTAATTCCTCACACTTCTAAAAAAAACACTTTATATGTAGCATAGATGTGTCCAATTTGACATGACTTATTGTCTCCATTTTTTCTTCCAATCTTCTAAATCTGGGGCTAAGGACAAAGTATGGATGCCAGTGAGCAGGGCACAAGGGTTAAGGGAGAGCCAGGTCCCCTGGCTATCTCGGTCTCATTTTTCTCATCATTGCACAGGTTATAAGTGGACAAGAATAATATGAGCTAAACAGAAATACACTGTTTACACAGGCATATTTTTAAAATGCCATTACACATGTTGCATAAGACAGCTAACTGGCCTCATTGGACATGCCTCACAGAGCCAACTTTTACTCTGTCATCAGTAACTGTGCTAGTGTGGGTAAAATAACAAAGGTTTTTCCTTCTTTGCTCATCAGTGAGATGAGGATAACATGTTGAAAATTTCAGAGAGTTGTAAGAACCAATCGAGTAAATATTTAAGCGCTGTGATTAATTTACCATCCCCTAACTCAGCCAGTACCAGGTGATTCAGGAAAGTTAGCTGCGCGATGATTCACTGAAGCTAAGACTCTTGCTACACTTTGCACGTGGCTTTCACACACATCACTGCACTTCTGTCTCATGGTGAGCTGTAATCGTCCTGTTATCCCACCTAGATATAGGAGAACACTCCAAAGAGGGTAACTGATGACTCCAAGATCACACAGGCAAGGAGAGAGAGTACAAAGCCTATGTAGAAATGGAAATTGCATTTCTCCAGGTTGCTAGATGCTTTCACATCTCTCACTGTACTCACAGAGTGTAGTAGAGAAGCATCTATGGTAAAGGACACTAATTCAGTGTCAGGGAAGGAGGGAAAGGGAGGGCACAGGAAAGGAATATGCAAGGTGACACTTGAGGACCAAGAAAGGGTGGCCTTTCAAGGGATAGCTACAAAGAAAAGGAATGCAGACAAATAATACGCACACTGCTTCTGGAATGAAGACCCAGGAAATCACTCCCAAAAGATGTTCTATTTTTATATGATCTAGTTTTCTTTTAAAAAACCAGGTTTATCTTCCTAAGGCTGATTTTTTTCCTTGCCATTTTTAGCACGAAGCAGAAATTGGAGCAGGGTAAGTAGAGATGGAATGGAAGGAGAGGTTTGGTGAGCACAGCTTGTACATCACTCAGTGTTCTCTGTTTGGGATCAGAAAACTGATCCCTGATCTCTACCTAACAGATAGATAAAGGCATCCAGAGAACACATGTATGGTGATGGAAGTGGAACATTATAGAAATTTCTGAGTTATAATACAAATAAATATTGGGAGGAAAATAATCTCCATAAAACAACCAAAGGGCCCCTCAGAAGATTTATAACATGAAGGTCTTAAAGGCAAACTTTTCCAACTGTGCATATCTGGAGACCATTGCATATAACTGACACTGGGAGATCAGTTCTATCCTGCCCCCAGGCGGGAAGGGCTGGGGACAGATGAAAATGTTCAGCTACAATGTTTGGAATAATTGCCTGTTCCAAAAAAATGCAGGTAGCTATGACATGATTATAACCAGCAGATAAAAAGGAAGCACTGAAATTATGTTTCTATAAATTACCTTAATTCCAATTAATTTTCCAGGGCCCTTTGGTTCTGACAGGTTGTTTGCCATAGACTTAAGGAAGAAGTTAACATAAAAACCCATGAAACCTAACTTCCCTTTCTACCAACACACTGAGCATTTCTATGCCAGCCATATGGTTATAAATGAGAAAGGATTAGGACATGTTTTAGCCCAGAACTATCATTATACAGACACTGAGACTCTGAAAGTTTTAATGGGACGGCTGCTGTCACATAGACAGTGGCAGTGTCATGACCAGGATTAGGCGTTGCTCATATGTGGAGTGAGATTTTTCCTGGCAACACATTACCTATCACTTTGTGAAGCCTAAAGTATTTGCAGCGTTGGGATAGAAGTGATCTGAGCAATTCTGGTGCACCTGGTGCTGATGGCTGTTCTGGTCTGACTGTCAACTGAGCATGCATTTGAAGAGTCCAAAGCATTTCTCTATTCTCACTCCATACAGTTTGGGAAAGTCAAAACCCTCCTCTCACTTCAAAGGAAGGTGTGTTATCAAGATCTTAGCTCCATGGGCTCAAGGATTGGTGTAGGGTTAGGCACACAGGCCAATAAAGCCAACCAGAACACTGTCCAAGACAGTTACTAGACTTCCAACAAATGCTTGCCAATAGCTCTAACTGTAGAGTGTTGACAAGACCTAAAGGATCTAATTAGTGTACATTACTTTTATCTCCTGCTTTCCTCTAAAAATATAGGCCTTCCCTGTCTATAGCTTTTGTATCTGTGGATCAAAAATATTTTTAAAATATCAACTATACTTAATATATTTCTTTGCCATTGTTAAATACTATAGTATGACGACTATTTAAATATCATTTACATTGCATTGCATTTTCTAAGTCATCTAGCTATGATTTAGAGATACAGATGGATGGGGCTAAGTTTGATCCCTGCTCTACCTCATTTTAAAGCAGGGATCTGAACAGTTGCTCAAGGATGACCATGCTCTATACCACTGCTGTTTCCATACCCAAGACATGATCTTAAAAGTCAGGAACCTGTATAAAAATGTGGGAGATTCCAACATGTTGCCCATTTGATCGCACGCTTCCAATGGGGGGGGGTCTCATTCCCAGCACTGACCGTGGATTAATTAAGGTCCCTTTGTCAGCTCCGCTCTCCATCGGGCTCACCAACCTCCAACTTCAGCGTGCTCTGCTTCCCTGAAATATTCTATCTGTAGAGAGACGTTAAGAGCAAGTGGTCAAAGAAGATCTACCCAGGATTTAGAAACACAACTTACATTCCATAGAAGGAAAATAAAAGACATAAAGAGAAGCATACAGCTTTACACTTTCAATGAATTTTCCTCTTTAAAAGAGAGAAACAGAATAGACTCCTTTGCGTATTCTGAGAGATACTCAAAGTAAGCTGAACCCCAAAACAGAGAAAAGAGTTTCAATATTCATATAGTAAGCTGGATTGCAAGATGGCTGACTGAGTGGCGGTACAGTAAGAGAGCTTCTCTGAGGAAAAAATAAAATAAAAACAACTCAGATGCTGGAATCTGGCAACATGGAGAAAGCCAAACAAAAGGAGAGGAATTCTCATGACCCAGGAAGAAACTGAGGAAAAAGAAAAAGGAAAAAAAAGAAAAGAAAGAAAGAAGAAGAAGCGTGGATGGAGGCCTGGAGCTGGGCAAGTCCCGGTCGCTTTACCAGTCACCTTAGAGTCAGGTGACTCACGATGGAGCTGAGATTGCGGCCCTGCTGAGAGCGGGGGTTGGTGAGCTCCAGACCCTCGGCTGGGGTAGGCGCTGCGGCAGGGAGTGAAACAGCCAGTTGAGCTGTGTGAACTTTGGTGGGTGACAGGACTGGAATCCCCAGATCAGGAGGACTGGTGAGGTGACATTTTGGAGTTGGGCAGGGCTGGCTTGAATCAAAACCCAAGGTGGCATCTGTCGACTACTCCTAGTCCAAAGCAGATTGGTGGGATCTGCTTGGGTTGGGCCAGGACCCTGGTTGAAACCCAATAGCCAGGGATGAGGGTTTCCTGGGCCAGTGGCATCCCCAGGGAGCACACAAACCTGTTGAAGCATAAACTGGTTGACTGGCATAGGGGGAGGAGCCAGCTCTCAGCATGCAACTCACAGATCCGCTGCAGACTGAGGGGCGGTACTTCCCTAGCAAGTGCGCTGCAGAAAAACTGTAAGCAAAAGGAAAGGCCCAGAGACCTCTACCACCCAACCGTCTGAAGGGGGCCGAAAACATGACAAGACAGAGAAAGAGCAAAAGGTCCCCAACTGCGGAAACAGGGAACGTGAGTTCAACAGAGGTAAATACAGAGGAGATTGAGAGCAGCAAACCTGTAATGTCAGAGACAGCCTCATCAGAAATAAAGAAATACATCTGTGACCTCATCGTTGAATTTAAATTGGAAATTCTAACTCAGGTGAAGCAAGATATAAGAAGACTAATAAAAGAAGTCCTGGGTAATCCTCAAGTAGACACAAATAAAAGAATAGAGGAACACAGAGAAAGGAGAGAAGCCTTTGATGAAGAATATAAACAAAACCTAGAATATATGAAACAGATCCAAAGAGAATATCAGGAAATTAAAAACTCCAGTGAAACCTGGCAAAACCTTTTAATAGAAACTAAAGACAAACTTTCAAAACTTGAGGATAGATTTGCAATGTATGATCATGAAAGGAAGGATCTCTTAAAAATAACAAGGAACCAGGAAGCAACGATACAAACGCTAGAAGATGACAGGAGGATTTATAACCTAGGAATAAAATATGTGAATGAAGATGCAGCAACAAATACAAATGAAATAAAAAGTCTATTCACAGAAATAATTAAGGAAAACTTCCCAAACATAGATAACGGAAGTGAAGTTCAGATAAATGAGGCATATAGAACTCCAGCCAGCTACAACCAAAACAGATCTACACCCAGACATATAATAATCAGGATCCCAGAAATCCATCACAAGAACAGAATATTAAAAGCAGTCAGAGAAAAGAAACAGATTACCTATACAGGAAAACTCATCAAAATCACAGCAGACTTCTCAAAGCAAACCATCAAATTACAAAGAGCTTGGAGCGAAATATTCCAAGCCCTGAAAGAAAATAACCTCCAACCCAGAATGATGTACCCTGCAAAACTGTCTCTCAAAATTAATGGAGAGACAAGATATTTCCATGACAAAGAGGAACTGGGGGAGTTTGTGACCACCAATCCAATCCTGCAAAGAATACTGAAGAACATTCTAGAGAGAGAGAAGAAAACCACCAGGGTTCCAGGAATAATGGCAGAAAGGCCTCAAAGAAAGGGGCAGACAGTGGAATGAAGGAGAAAAGTAAACAAATAACCATAGAAAAATAGCATGGCAGAGATAAAACAGAGAAGATTGGTTATATCACTGTTTTATCTTGACTGATTTTATTTGAATCTGTAATGCTTGAGAGTGTCGAGTCTGAGAGTAGGGGCAACTACTCTGAAGATGACAGGATTCAATAGGATACCCATTCTGGTTTGATTGTTAACTGCCTTTGAAGTCCTATAATGTCTCCAATGTTTAGATTTTATTAATAATGTAAAGCAATGCTAAGTTTATATTATATTTGACGGTATAGACAATTTTATTGAAAATAACTAGAGACATCATAGTGACTACCGTAGATCACCTAATGTTGTGTTTTTGTATGTTCTTTTCATTTCGTGTTTCTCTAGGAATTTGTATTGCTGACTTGTTTTGATTTGTTTCTCCCTTTAATACAGAAAGGCTAGGTGTATGTGTAGAGACTTATACATGTGTAGAACTTCTAAGTAGTTTATGAGAATGGATTATAGTTATTGTAAAGGAAAAAAAGGAAAAGAGAATATTCTAAAGGATATAACTGCATGTATGTTTGAGTGTGTGGAATTAATAACCATGTTGCTAAAGTTTTAGTTGGATAGATGAGCAAAACTGACTGCAGTCTCACTGTTTGGATGTCTACTTTGTGGACTTTAGTTTTGTAACTTGAACAACTGTATCTAAGAGGAAAGTATATAATTATCTACTAGTGATTTTTTACTGGTTACTATTTTTGTTTTGTTTTGTTTTGTTTTTGAGATTTTGTATTGTTTCTACCCTCTTTCTGTTTCAACATTTCTTCTTTAAATAAAGCAATTTAAAAAAAAAAAGAAGCAAGAGGAGGAAAAGAAAGTGTTCTAAAAGAGATAACTGTATGTAACCTTAAGTGTGTAGGATTGATAACAATGTTACTAAGTTTTTGTTGGATTGATGAATAGAATTGTTTGCAGCCTCACTGTTTGAATGTCCATTTTGTATGCTTTAATTTTGTAACTGAAACAACTATATCCAAGAAGACAATATGTAATGTACCACATAGTGATTTCTTACTGTTTATTTTTTTTGAAAGTCTATTGTTTCTACCCTTTTTTCTGTTTTGCTTCCCCCCTCTTTAAATAAAATTTTAAAAAATTTTAAAAAATGTGATTGCACTTAATGCTATTGAACTGTCTGCTTAAAAAGTGGCTCAAATGATAAATTTTGTGATATATTGTAATGATTTGCAAAATGGCAAGGAGCAGGGACTGGTCTCACTATTGGACAAGCTACAGCTCAGTGCAGAGCCTGACATGCTCTTTTTTCTAGATCCTCTCTCCGTTCCTGCAGCAGCCGGTCAAAGTGACTCACAGCGCTTTGCTCAGCAGCACACAAACCGAGAACATCCCTGCGTAGAGGGTGTCCCTGCCTGCACCAGCTCTTCCCTTGGGGACCTCACTGCTCACCCATCTTCTCTCCTAGGTCACCCCTGAAAGCCCTCTCAGGAGTTGTCTTCACCCACCTGGGTTGCAGGGAAGACTGGGCCAAGATTTCTATTACTGTTAAAGAAGCATTAGCCCCGCCTGATCCCACAACAACTTCATTTTCTATTTTCCAAATATCAAGCTGTCTTATTAGCAGCCAAATGCAATAATGTATCCTTCTTCAACTCCATCTCAACCCCTGACTTATAGGTACGGAGCCTTCTCACAGCCCACCGAGCCCAGAGAGAGCCTGGGATTCTCCCGACTCCTCCTCCTGCTCATGCGTCTCCACGCGGAGCATCCTCTCCTCACAGTGCCCAGCCAGGAGGGACCTTTCTGTGGTGCCCATGAGGCCAGTGCTATGTACTGCATTACAGAAATAACCTGACCCTGCACGAGAACCTCCATAGATCTACTAATTTCACCATCATGGAATAAAATGTTCTTAAGTAACTTTAAGACAAATTTCAGTATTGAGAACATCAAGTCCCACTTAATCAAAGGCCCATGCTTCTTCAAAATACAGCTGGAAAGCCTGTTCCACCTGGTGACCTATCAGCAGGAACATGCACCCTGAAGACTGGAAACTCTTCTTTCCTTTACATTTCTCTGTTGCCAACTTATGCATTATCTCCATCCACAGTCAATCCAACCTGATTTTCACTCTTTCAGGTCAAATCAGACATGGGGGCGGGATGGGTGGAAAGGGAAGAATTGTGGCCTGAGTGTCCTTCCCTGATTATTATTGGGATGATCTGTCCTTCCCACTTTTGCTTCTATGGTGGGTATTTCCGTGGCTTCTGTGGACATCTCCAAAGCTGAGTTTCTTTCATTATCTTACTCTCAAGAAAATAATTTTTTGTTTTAAAAGACAGGAGCTTACTATATATTTCAGGTTGGCCCTGAACTCACTATGTAGTCAAGACTGGCCTCAAACTCATGGCAATTTTCCTGCCTCAGCCTACCAAGTGCTGGGATCACAGGCCTGTGCCATCACACCTGTCTAAAAAAAAAATGAATTTTGGAGCCAGCGATTTAGCTTAGCAGTGTAAGCACCTGCCTGGCAAATGTGAGGTTATCAGTTCAATTCGTGGTACAAAAAAAAAAAAAAAGAATTTTGTATTATTCCTGGAAAATTCTCCCTTCTGCAACTATAACTCATTCTCTGCATTGGACAGAGTGGAGGATGAGGACTCTGACTGCTCCCTTGTATCTATTTCCCATGCACAGGCTGTCATGGGCTGATTTGTGCTCCCTCAAAATTCATAGTTAAAGGAGAGAAGGCCTTGACAGAAGTGACTGAGATAAAATGGGGTCACACAGGAGGCTCTTCGCCCACTGTACCCACTTCCTGTGGAAGAGAGTAGGCAAAGAACCCACTGCACACAGAAGGAAGAGCACGCGAGACCACGGCAAGGACCTGGCCATCTGCAAGCCCAGGAGCGGCTGTGAGAAACCCAACCTGCGGGCACCTGCTCATGGACTTCCAGCTCCAGAACCCTGAGAAAATAAACTTCCACTGCTTCCGCTCCCCAGGCCTTAGCATTTGTGTTGGGATAAACCTGAAAACAGATGAATGGCCCCAAGGATCAGGCGTGCGCCAGCCCCACTCTCACACCTCGGGCGTCAGCACTGACACAGCAGCCACCCTCCTGCTTTTTACCTGGGGGAGCTGCTCAGCTTTTGTCCCAGCCCGGATTTCAGGGGAGAGAATCAGGTGCTGGTCACCGCAGAGGGCAGGTGTCAGGCTCTCAGAGTGATGCTGTTCACTCTCTCCACCCGCCCAAACTTCTCAACAATAGCTTCTCCAAAGAAATCCTTCTAATTTCTCCTTAACATCACCCAACTGAGCTTTCTGATGAAGGTAAGAGGTTCCATCACTGTATCATCTGCTTTTAGTTAAATCTTTCAAATTCCACATGTGGTTTAACACCTTCTTTGTAAGGCAATAAATATCGAACCTCAGGGTCTCAGCTGAAACTCTAACTAACCCTCCATACGTGACAGATCATACCTTGCTACACACCAGATAATAAGCTAATGGCAGAATCGGCATTCTCATTGCTTACTTCCTTATCTCTAAATTTTCAACCGAAATGAATCAAATCTTTGGGTCAGTAGCTCTTTTTAAGTGTCTTATTAGGAGGTGGTTTAGCCCCTTTGTCCCCTCCTAACACTGTCCACTGGCTGTCCTGGTCACAGGAGTCGAGGAGCTGGCTGTGGCATTGTAGGCTGGAGGTATCATCGCATAGTGGGTCAGACAGAGATATTCCCCAGGGTCCAGGGGACCACACACGTGGACCTTTGTTTGGAGGCTAAACAGAGACTGAGTAGTCTGGTGTGGCTCAAATAATCTCATCCAAAAGGCTGTGAGCTTTTATTTTTGCAGATGGGGTTGCATGAGTGAGTTATGAGAATTGTTGCTTCACAAAAGTAGTCTGAATTCATTTCCTGACAACACTTTCACTGTAATTTTCACTCTTTAAGCGTGCAATTTTGTGTGAACTTTACTCACCTCTTAATCCACCTATAAGTCTTGTAACTGAAGAAATTCTTTGTGAACTGACTTGAATTGGTTTTCACTGATATCCTGAGCAAGGCAGATGAGTTTCTGTATTATTTCTTTCTTTTTTTTTTTTTTTTTTGGTACTGGGAATTGAACTCACAACCTCGTGCTTGCAAGGCAGGCACTTATGCTGCTGAGCTAAATCCCCAGCTTATTTCATATTTTTAAATCAAAAATGCTGCCAAACATTTTTATATACTTACTATATGCCAAATTTATGCCAACAGTTTTTAATTTTCATGAATTATCTCACTGAATCCTACTATACTTTGAAGCACACACTAATTTTGTTCCCACTTCACAGGTGAGAAAAAGGTTTAGAGGGTTAGCAGTGCTTTATAAAGCTACAGTCTATGACAGATCCAGGTGACCAAATTCATATGCATCTTTTAAGAATGATGTTAGAACTCCCTCTTTTATAACCTCTTCTTCTCCTGTGGTTTCGTGTCATGCGCATTCTCTAATCTTTCTGAATTAGTCTGGATAGGATTTATCACATTGCAATCCCAGATAAATTTCCAAATTCTACTGGTGTTGCACAACAAAAGTTCATTACACCGAAGGCAAATCTAATGTGGGTATTGCAGTCTCCTGTGTTTTATTGTGATGCCATCCGGGGTGCTTGGCCTGCAAGGTAGGAGAGATAGCATGGGGGGAGGGGGACTGATAGATACAGGAGGTTTTATCTCCCTAGATAAAATCATCCTAGAAGCAACGTATGATATATAAAACCTAGTTTACAGCAATCTCACCAGCTTTACACTCCTTGCTACAATTACAAGAAAATGAATTATATTTCAAGGACAGATTTGAAGGAGAACGTTTTGCTAAGTATTATATCAGTGCAGCATTTTATGAATAATGTTTTTCAGTCTTCCCATCACTACAGCTACGGCATCTCATAAAATACTGATGAAATTATCAGAATTACAAGAATAAATCTTTTGTAATTTTAAATTGGGGTTCTTTGCGTGTTCATTTCTTTTTACGAGTATTTGGATTCTTGTCATACGGAACATTTATAATGCACTCAAGCTATTTGTTTCTGCCACTTCAAAACCAAACATAACTGTGCCCGGAATCTACACATCAAAATAACAAGATTCCATAAGTTCTCCAGAGAAGTTCTAGAAAAGTTTAGAAATCTCTATCAATCTAACTGAACAATAACTGCAAAAAGATATTACTATATATATATATATATATATATATATATATATATATATATTTCTCTTTCAGTAAGAAAATAGTACAGGAGGCTGAAAAATTATTTTACCAGCATACAACTGAGAGAAAAAGAAGCTATTCTGACAATTGTTCACCCATATTTATTGTCACATTTCTACTGAGTCTATCCCCCTATCTTTTAAAAATTTTTCCTGTCTCATAGTAAATGACAGCTGTGTCTATAGAACAATAGATATATCCTAGGTAATGTGTGCGTTTGTATTTAGGTGTATGCGTGAGTAGATAGGTATGCATTTTGCAAAATTTGTAATCATTCTGTTAACGCAAGGAAGCAAAGAGTATGATACAGTGAAAGCAACTAAAGTACATAGAGAATAAATTATTCTTTCAAGGGCACAAGCAGAGTAAGTTGTGAAATGGCATTGTAACCCTGGTGGGAATGACTTCAAAGGGAGCACTTGTCACCAGATTTCAAAGACCACACACACACACACACACACACACACTCACACCCACACCTGGCTGGACCAGCCAGCATCACATTAAATTCAGCAAAGAGAATGAGAGTGCAGGAGTTTGGGGGCTCCCTCTCCTTTCCTCAGAGCCCTGAGGAGCAGCCGGCTTACTAAGGATGACGCCGTGGATTCCCCTGCCCTTGTGTTTTCACCCCACCAGCTAATTCAGCCCTTTGTTCACTCATGGTCTGTTTACTCATTCATGTACTGACTCCACTTTCTTTCTTCTCACTATCTGCCCCACAACTGATTGTTCTTTTTGCTGTCTCCTCCTTAGTCAAACCTGCACACCCAGACCGCTGAAAGCCTGCTCCCTCCCAGGCCTCTGAGTAATGCGGACTCCAGATCCACAGCACCACACCCAGTGCTCCAGTCACTGAGACCACTGTGAGAACACAACGCTTGAATCCATTTCCTCCTCAAAAGACTGGTTTTTATTTCGATCAAAACTTTAAAGATGGGAAACCAGTCTTCAGCTAAAATCCTGGTTCTACAGTTCACATTGTGCGACCCTGTTCACGTTCAGTCCAAGGTTGTCACATGTGGTGTGAGGGTAAAGATGGTACCCAACCCCATGGTTAAAGTGGTGCCACAGTCTCCTGCAAAAACACGTAGGACACATGGGGAACCACACACCAGTCCCACCAAATGTGCTGGGGTCATAGAAAAAAAGAAATCTAAGACCTTTAAAGATCTTACTCAGCATAAGTGCAAATGGTGAGGAAGTCCTGGAAAAAATAAAGGTGTAGACAAATGCACAGCCTTTTGCCTGGCGATGAGGGCTTGGAAGATACAGAAAGCAGAACAGCTAAAAGTAGCTGTGGAAAGGAAGGACTGTTTTTTGAAGTCTGTGTTTTGAGGCCTCACCTGGAAATAAAAGTAAAGGATCTCACTGCCTGTTGCAACCAGTGGCATCCTAAGAACAAGGGTGTCCAGGGGTTCTTTCGATGAAAGCTAGAAATTCACCACTTTGGAATATGAGAGAACTATTTAATGCGCCTTCTGACCCTTTTGTGGTTGTTATTGTTGGGGCTGCTTTTTACGTCTGTGTGTCCTGGTGCTCTCAGCGTGTACAAATGAGGCAAATGGGTCAAGTGAAAAGAACAACACAGAAAATGATTGGGGTTTTTTTGCCATTGAAATAAAAAGATTGTAAAAATCAATATTTATTAAATTCTGCTAAACACATCATGGTTTCATGGGATCCTCTGAGCACCATACAAGGAAGTTTTCCTCCAGGTCTGACAGGGAAGCCTGCAGCTGGAAGGGTGGAAGGATGGGAAGCTGCCCACAATTAAAGCTCTTCCTAGCTGCTGGGATCCTGTGTTTAAACTACACGATTTACATCATCTTGTGAAGCCTCCCAGATCTCCTCTAACAGATGCATTGTTATCAATATTTTTATAATTGCTGAAAGACAAAGGCCAAGTGGCAAATTTGGGCAAAATTCATTTCGAGATCTTTCTAACCCCAAAATATATACTCCAGTTTTGAGCCGTGCTCTTGTTCTTTGTGGAGATTAGTGTTCCAAGCTTTGGCTCAGAGTGAGGGTTCACAGAGCCTGGTCCATCGTGGTGAGTCTCACACTTGAGCAGCGCACCCTCAGTGACAGTCTCCCTTATCCCAGAGCAGGAACACTCAGCCCCAGTACTGCTGAGGTCGTGGGCTGTGCAAGGCTTCCTTGTAAGGGTTTCCTTGGCACTGTGGGGTGTTTACCAGCCTCTCCGAATTCCACTCACTCAATGCTGTACCATTACCAGTGTCCCCGAAGCTATGCGGCAAGGTCACCCTCAGCTGAGAGTCATTGCCCAGAGTCACAGCGGGGCAGATCCAAGTAAGGGAACAAACTCACACTCTGTCTCATAGTGCTACATGATTTTATGACGAGGGATTATTTACACACCAATTACTTGAGAAATCTGATCTTGCTCCATTCTCATGCTAACCTTGTATGTGCAAACTGGAATGACACCCATGTTATTGGCTAGGAAGGCCACTAACCGCAAAGAGTCAAATTCACAGAGCGTTGCAGAGAAGCACCGTAAAGGGTTTTCAGACCCATTCCTTTCCTTTCCATGAACACAGATGGAATCTAAACCTATCAACAGGCGAAATCACAAATTCACAATTATATACAGTGTTAGCCTTTTGTGAGTGTTCTATTTTGTCTATCCAAAAGGAGTGAGGTTTGCCCATAAATCCAGATAAAATACTTATTAATCATGAAAAATCAAATAAACTTTTTATTTTATCTTTCAGCAGTCTAACCTCTCAAAGCGTTGGGGCCAAAAAACCCATAAAACAAATATCACAACTACTGTCAAAAACCGAGTCCAGGCAGTTACATGAACTGGAATATCGTAATGAGAGGAAAAATTTATATCCAGATGATTCTGTTCCCATTAATGAAAAGTTATAATGGATCCTAAGGGAAAATAGAAAGTTTTCACTTCAATAGTAATTCTATCACTTATTCAAAAATTTTTAATGGAATATTCCCTTTTTAGACAAGACTTTTAAATAGTTCCTAGGAAAGACTTAGATTTTTATGATAAAATAGTCCTTATTTTATATTTACTCCCTTTCGCCAGTGGAGTATTATGATCTGCTCTTTGTGACTGAGTCTCTTGTATCTGTTATGTACTACTACTGGTACCTTACCCCAAATCTACCAAGTGCATGGATAGGGGTCAGAATTGTCACCAAAGGCTCATTGAATCAACAGATTTCACTGCGGATTGTATCTAGGATGTCGGGAACTGGAGTGAGAGGGAGATACCAGCCACATTGTCAGAGCAACGTCACACTAGTTTATAATTAACCTGGTACGTATGCAGGGTCGGGGGGACTAAAGCCTGCGCATCTGAGCTCTAATTGTCACGTATATATCAGTGGATACACTTCCAGTCTAGGTGCAAATCTATGGTGCGCTGCAGGCTCACTGACGTGTTTTAAAAGAAAAGCCGGCTGTAGGTAGGACGCTGTTGACGTGCCTGCGTCGTTTGCCCTTGTGGTGTCTCAGTGGAGAGGAAGAGAGTCACGTCTGCTATTTTTAAAACCTACTTCCCACAAGGAGTAGGCGATTGGTCAGTTTGAAATGCAAGTCAAGCTATTTTCACACACTTGTAGATTACGCTAGGAGTAAGTGTTGAAAAACATTACTGATGATTTATCAACAAATGTAATAGTTTTGACCTTAACTTACTGCAGGAAACAAATGCAAAATGAAGAACCAATCTTAATGCAGTTGAACTGTGTATATTCTACAGATTTCTACAACAAAGGGGTTTTCCCTCATAGGGTTTCCTGTTTTTGTCACAAATACGTTTACCTCATGTTAAAACAATCAGCTATTTTAATGCTAAGCCTAGTATTCATATGCGCACAGATCAATTTTTTTCTGGTTCAAACCCTTGAGAATGGATCAAACAAATTTTCTGCCCCATTGTGTCTCTAACCCTTCCTCATCTTTGGGTATGAACTTAAGTGGTACTTTTGTAAAACTCCATTACCTATTTTCTTATTTAAATTTTATGTGACATTCTCTCTTAAAATCTGTACATTATATTCATAGCATTTAAAATAACTTGTAATCTTGTAGATGTGAGCTAGTCTGCTTGATGTCTGTCTTTCGCATTTAATACCTTATCCTCCTCTTTGTGTTTAACCTCAGCCCCATGGCGAAGGCTGAAGGCTTTGCGTGTACTCAATGAATGAGTAGTGAGAAACAAATAACAGTGACACTGGGTTTCTTTTGAGAAACAAGGAACGGCTCCTGCTCTTGGTTAGCCTTGGCTGTATTTTATTTCTGTTGTAGGAATGTCAGTGATATCCCTGCTGTATATTTAGAACGAAAATCTTTTTTCTTGAGCTAGCTGGAATGGGTCAGTTCTTTGCATCAGAAGTCCTAAGTCATAACCAGAGAACAGGAGCATGCTGACATAGCAGTCAGAACTCATGCAGTAACAAGAAGATGACATTCCGGCAGAACAGCTAAGGAAAGAAGTTCCTCAGTGCTGTTTTGTTTTTTTTT
Organism: Hydrochoerus hydrochaeris; assembly: GCA_004027455.1. Lineage (NCBI taxonomy): Eukaryota > Metazoa > Chordata > Mammalia > Rodentia > Hydrochaeridae > Hydrochoerus > Hydrochoerus hydrochaeris. Next base: position 50,235 of record PVLA01008091.1, read on the forward strand.
TCCCTTCAGTCCTTCCATGTGAAGTAGAAATCCTTAAGCAAATCTAAGTTTAACCCTTTAATAAACTGGCCTCTGCCTCCACCTGGTGGAGAGCCATAAAGCTTTGGCAGTAAACTAATCCAGATGAAAAGCAAAATGTATCATCTTTCATATTTTCAAAAAGAAAGACACCCAAACATCCAAACAGGTGATCTTCTGGGATGTTTTTCAATCACTCAGAACACCACAGAGGGGGCCCTGAGGGCAATCACTTGTTTGATACTTTCAGTTCTGTCTTTGCCTTCCTATGTGCTGTTTTGGAGGCCCAAGGATGCTACATATTCTGTTCTCCTACAGATTGGTGAGTAGTTAGTTTCTACCCAAAGGGAATGCAGGCAGGAGTTTGGAAGGTAAAAGTGAAAAGATGGAACTGGTTTCATTTTTCAGGTTCTGGTGGCATTTTTCAGCAGCAAAAGACACCTGCCGTTCCGTTCTTCCTGGAGCGCTCTCCCCACGCACGGTGAGGAGACCCATCCCCTCCTGACTGGTAGGTAGCTCCACAGCAGCCCCAGCACCTGAGTGAGGACTGAGTCACTGGTGAGTTCGTGAGTGGCACAGGTCACCCTCTTGCCCATGACCTGAGCTCTGCTGAGGATTTACTCAACATGGACCAAGGAGCTAAATGGATAAGCTAAAACTATAAAACTTTTAGAGAATATACAGAGGGAAATCTACAAAAAATTAGATGTGAAAATTTCTGTTTCATATATTCAGACCATGACCGGTACTGACATCTCAGAAAATAAAGCCACAGGCAAGGAGAACTGTTTATATATCGATATGTAGTTAATATGGAGGTTTAAAAGGAAAGGTATTCTGAAGCTTGATGATATTATGCTAAGTGAAATAATGTAGTCACTGTGTGCACACATCTTCCAGCCTTCAAAGCTGCCTTCTCGCCGGTGCCCTTTTCCTTCCTTTTCCTTTGACACTGCACATCTCAGATGCCGTTCACATCCTCCAGTCTCCCCCAAGTTTCTTCTCCTGCTTCTGTCTTCCACTATTAAGGGTTCTTGCACTTACTCACACACATAATATGATTCAGTCTCCCTAATTCAAAGTCAGTGAACAAGCAGCGTTATTTGTAATACAACTGTAGTCCTCCTTTCCCATGGAACTTAGCATATTTACAGGTACTGGCCTGGGAATACCCAACGGGAATACATTTAGGTACCATTACTCTGCCTTCAAGACAGGTACTTAAGTAAATAGGGTTTTCCTATAGATCCATACTTTAAAAACTGAAATTAAAAAGGTGAAACTACACTTCAGACTACGGTGTCATTAAACGACGCAGATTGGCCACCAATCAATTTGATAAAATGCTACAATTCTTGGTCATCTTTATGTTAGCAGTCATTTGACATATAGTCTAGTAGGACTTTTAATATGTCATACAAATTGACTTTTAAATTTTTGAAGCCCTAATGATTCCAAAAATATTTTTTGTAGTTTAAAGACAAGTATGTATAATGATAAAATCCATATTTCCATAAAGAAAACCTCAATTTCCTGCCGTGAACTTTTTTCCAATCCTTACAGGCTTTGATGAAGAAAACAATGAGCTTATAAAAGAAAAGAGAAATGTCATTTGCAAATCAACTTAAGAAAAGGAGAAGCGGGAATTGAAGGCTGAAGACATATGTGCTTTACTATTCAGTTTGGGCCTGGTAAAGCTCTAGAGGAGGATATTTTGTACTTTTGCTATGTCGTGGTTCAAACTTTCATTTGCTGTCTTTTGTGAGTAGTAGTCACTCATTTCTCAGTCATAATTTATAAAATAAAGTGGCAAATGCTAGGGCTGTAGAAAGGACAATGGCAAGGAGAAGACATACAAACATATCATTTCAGCGCAATGAAGAACTGTAGTAACTGAGGAATTTGTGGATTAAAAAATTGCTGAGAAAAGATAATCCGACATATCCTAAAGCAGGAAAAATAAAGCAAAAATCACAACTGTTTATAAATAACTTCCTAGTAAGTGGATAGCTGAGCATACAAACATAAGAGACCATGGGTCAGGTTGTGGCTATAATGGAACAGCCATTCACAGCTCACTGAAAGCCACAATAAGACCAGAAATGTGAGGGTATCACTCGTGTCCCAAGCTGTGCCCCTGGAAAGCATGAAGGGACAGCACATATGAGTTCAATGTACATGTAATACATCCAGCCTACCCAATGCCATGCTTCCCTGCACACATCACTGCACAGTATGGGTTTTAGGCTGTTCAGCTGTGGTGCTGACCGGCAGCTTCCTAACCACAAAGGGAGACTTCCTACTGCCCACCAGATACAGGAAAAGTCCAAGTTCAAAATTCAAAGCAGTTTTTCCTGAACGTCCACAGCTTGCACACATTGTAAAATAGTTTTTAAAATCATTTAAAATCACATCACAGGTTATGATTTGCATAGATGTTTTCTTGGGGAAACACCCACAGTGCTCTGTGACTCTGCTGATTATAACCCTAGCTGAAACGTCTATTGCTTATTTATCAATGGAAAAATTCTTTAATAGAACTTTCTTAATTTGTCTTAAATGAACAAATGTTTATCTTTTTGAAACAATGCAGTGAGAACAGAAATATAAATATAATGAATTTAGCTTGATTTTGTTTTGAAGTAAAACTCGTTGTATGACATAGGTTTCTTAAAACATCAAATGAGGCAAAATGTTTTATAAAACGTGTCCAGATCTGGTATACTCTCATAATCTTAGTTTGCTGTTCCATATCTTCAAGAGTTGGATTATTTTATCAATGTGACTCTCTAATATCTGTGTGAGCAATATCTCAATATGCTCCCAGAAATCACTGCTTATGAATGTCATTGACCTTTTATTTCATGAAGATTCCTCAATGTAATATTCAAATGTAGGTAATTAAACTTGTTATACAAATATTTCTCTTTGTGTGTAAAGCAAAGCCTTTAAGATTTAAATAATTTTCTTTCATTTACTTTATGCTTTGGAAAGAAAGTAAAACCTTATTAATATATGTTTGTTACGCATAATAAAGACACTTATCATGGAGAATTGGTACTTATACATATTTCAGTCCATCAACAAATGGATGATAAAGAAAAGGTCGTATATGTATACTCAGCAATGTACCACTCAACTATAAAGAAGGACAAATTTGAGTTACTTGTAGGAAAATGAATGTCCCTTGAAACTGTAATGCTAAGTGAAACAGACATACATAAAAAACTAAATATTCCATAGCTTCTCTTCTGTAAGAAGCCAAAAGTTCATATTTCAAAGAGGAAAATAAAAGATAAATGAAACAGGGAGACGGACTTTGTGGGAATGAAAAAGGGAAATAAAAAGATACCTATTTACAATGTTATAAAACTGTTTCTATAATTTACTCCCAAGCATAAAAGAGAGAACCACCAATATTTTATCCAAAAATGTACTTTGCAATAAGAATCTTTAAAATGTTTTTCTTTAAATACAAATGGGAATAACCGTGAGCAAACAATATGGTCAGTATTTCATGTCTATGGTCACTGTGAAATTGTCTGTGTGGCCCTAAACAAATTCACTTGCTTCATAGAATGTTTCACTCATGAAAACATATCAGCATGAAAAGATATAAAAATAATACACATACAACACATGAAAGTTATGATCCAACACTAGTAGACTGTTAACACTTTCTCAGTTATTCTTTAATATATCTGAAGTCTGAGGCTTTTATATTCCTGGAGAGGCTCTCATCTCCATGCATGGTGAATTCTTAGTCATTTTAAAATTTCAATTTCTTATGAAATGCTTTCCATAGAAAACTCCAGTGGAGCCTTTGTTCCTTATGCATATTTTGCTTTTGCACTTTATCACTATTTTGTCATTTATTATTTATCCTATTACACAAACCCTTCCACCCCACAGGCATGTGATGTTTCACTATCTAGTCTACTGTAATTTCCAATATAAAACACAATATGTTCAAAAATTCTTCATTAAGTCAAGTACCATGAGGGAGGAGGTATATACGATCCTTGGTTACACTTTGCTTTCTTCTCTCCGTATCCTTTTCATTTATTTCTCTCATGTATTGTTTGCTAGCATTTGGTACAATGTGGTAAGGTCAGCGAAGTGTTAGACACTGGATTAAGCACTTTATGTTCTGGGGCTATCAGCAAAATACAGACTGGATGATTCCAACAACATGTAATTTTAAAGTACAGAAGTATCGGCAGGGTTGGTTTTCCTGAGTCTCCTTTCTTTGGACTGCAAGTGGTTACCTTCCCACCCTGCACCCCCCTCTCCTGCACCCCCCTCACTCCATTCCTTTCATCTCTTGATTCCCTTCCCAACTGAAAAATTTATCTAAAATAACTTTTAACAGCATTGATTTAATCACACTGCAAATACATATCATTTTGACATCTGAGATTATACTATAAACCAATCTATAAAAAGATGAAACCATCATTTGGTTGACACTCATAAGGCATATATTTGATTGTATCTCAGACACCTGTACATTATTTTTATAGGTCTATTTGTCTATTTTTTTCCTCAAAAACACCTTTAAAAATTCTCTTCGCAGTATCATGTTGAGACATAATCTCTCGCTGTTAGGTTAAGTGAATTCTTCAGATAAATAACTCATTGGATTCATATTGTGACAGTTCTAAATTCTTCAAAACTGCAGATGCTACATATTTGACAGTCAAGTTCTATTCTTTGTGAAATTTAAAGGAAACCCCAATATGTGTACACTCCAATTTAGATTTCTATTCAGTTACAGCTTGTAACTAACAGTACAATCTTCAATGTTATGATCACATCTAATCCTTTGATAGAAAACAAAAAATACATTAAAAACAGAAGACCATAATGTCTTCATAAGTACTTTGAGTAGCATTTTTAAAAATGTCTAAAGAACCCGATATAATAAAATACATTAATATTTATATTACATGTATAAAATGAACACATACAGACATATATGTATGTGTATATATAACTCTGGGATGCAACACGGACATTATCACAGAAGTGGAAACACCAAAAGGAGAAACACGGACATCCCCATGAGCCTGGCAGCCACATCAGGGACTGGTAGCCCGTGCTGGTGGGGAGAACCAGCCAGCTATGCTCCTATGAACCTGCTGTTATCAAGGAAGCCTTGGTATAGCTGTACATGTCTGGATAAGCCATCCCTGAACCCCACCACCTCGCTGTGAACTTAGGATAGGAGAAACCTAGGTGCCTGAGCAATTCCCCTACATTGTAGATGGGCAAACAATGGGGGAAGCAACTGGGACTCCACAACCAGCTGGTCCAGAGGAACGGAGGAAAATGTTAAGAAGAAAGAGCAAAAGACACTCTCAGACCTCCGCCCACACAGAATGAGTCTAGGAGACATAGACACAGAAGAAATTGGAAGTAGCTGCACACCTGAAATTTCTGAAAGGATAGCGATTGAAGAAACAACTTCATGAAGCTGTAAAAGAAATCAGATCAGAAATAGTATCTCAGGTAAAAGAATAAATGACAAACATATGAAAGAAATGCTGAGCATATCTAAAGAAGACATAGACTTTTTAAAAAGGGTGAAATAGAAAAATGATGGAAACCTTGAATGAACATACTAGAAAAAAACTGCAATGCATAAAGCAGATTCAAAGAAATATTCAGAAAATTAAAATCTCCATTGAAAACTGGCAAAACTGATTGAAAGAAACTGACAATAGATTTTAGATCTTGAACACAGGATTTCAGCTAGTGATTGTGAAAGGAAAGATCTCTTTAAAATAACAAGGAAACAGGAAATAATTCAATGGCTGCAAGACTATGCAAAGAAAAATAATTTAAGAGTGACAGGTGTTAGCAAAAAAGCAACACAAATGATATAAAAATGACTATTTACAAAAATATTAGCAGAAAGCTTCCCAAGAATGGGAAAATGACCTGACATACAGATAAATGAGGCATATAGAACTCCAAATAGCCATAACCAAAATAAATCTACACTCAGGCATATAATAATCAAAACTCCATAAAGTCCACACAAGAATAAGCTATAAAAGTCTGTTAGAGAAAAGAAACAGATTATCTATAAGGAAAAACCTGTCAGAATCATGGCAGACTTCTCAACACAAACCATCAAGTCAAGGAGAGTTTGGTATGAAGTATTTCAAGTCCTGAAAGAAAACAACTTCCAACACAGATTGATGTACCCTGAAAAACTATGGTTCAAAATTAATGGAGAAATAAGATACTTTCATGATCAAGAACAACAGGAGGAATTCATGACCACCAAACCAACCTTACAGAGAGTGCTGATGTCCATTCTAGGGAGAGATGAAGATGACTTTGGTTCCAGGATCAAGAGCAGAGGGAGATTGCCAAGCAGAGGAGGCAACTCAGTGGAGGGTAAAAGTGGGGAACCAATGGCAGGAGGGTAGCATGGTAGAAATGAAGCAGTGCACCTCAATTGTAAACATTAATGTAGATGACTCAGCTCACCAATAAAAAGAAACATGACCAGAATGGATCAGGAGACAGGATCCATCAATATGCTGTATACAAGAAACACATTTGACTGGAAAGGAAATTCATGGACTGAACATCAAAGGAGACAAGAAAATGACGAGGACCCAGACAAAAACTAGGGTAGCTTGCCTATCAACTGAGGAATAAATAGGATAGATATATTTTTATACAATGGAAAGCTACTCAACTGTAACACAAGATAACCTCAAGGCATTTTTTGAGGGTAAAAGAATGTGACTTGAGATCATGCTCATGAGTGAAATGGTTTAGACTCACATAAGTGAACATTGTGTTGTCTCCCCAGTGTAAAAACTGAAGGAGTTAGTGGGATCCAAAATGTAAAATAGACATCATTATGAAGATGAAGGGTGGAAATGTCTAAAAAAGGGAAGGTGGTAACATTGTTAATTTCCTCTTACCATGTTCTGAAGTCCTGTATCATTTTCATTATTTTGTCTGGCTTGGTTTTATTCTGGTTTTTTTTTTTTTATTTTATTCTGTCTGATGGTATGGGCAGCTACTGTGACAATAACAAGAGGCATTATGGTAGTCATTGTTGATTTTCTGTTATCTTGTTTTGAAGAGCTGTATCACTCTCATTGTTTTGTTTTGACTGGCTTTATTCTGTATCATTTTGTTTGGTTTCATTTTCTTTAAAATTAAATTAAAAAGAAATAACCTAGCCTCTTAGTGGGATAAACCTTGTAATTTATTATAAGACTAAAAATGCGTTGATCTATATTGCTGAACACTGACTTCTGTTGAAAAGCGATGAGTATGTCAGAGATGGTTCAGGGGACATAAGGGAACAAAGAGGATGAACCATTTCACTAAAAATGTGGCAGAAATGCAAAACACTACTATGGGTTTAAAACTCACATTCCTAACAAAGCCCCAGTGGACAGAGACATCTTCAAAACTGAAAAAAATGTATTTACAACTCTCTGTGCTAAATGCATGAAAGGTAACGCCGTCATGGTCTTCTTATCCTAAACGAGGTTACGGAGCATCTCTGGCTTAGGGCTGCTATAAGCTGACCCACAGGGTGCTCTCAGGTGAGCCTGGTTGGTGTGGTGCATGTCCAGTGCAGTTTAGCTGAATCATCAGTATTTAAACATAAACTTGGAACTCTCGAAGAATTGCCAAATGCTGGCTTCTAACATGTTTTCAGGACTTAGGAATGGCCCTGAAGAGACACTTTTACTTGCCTTCTTGATCAATAAATCTATTATATTTCCTTTATTTAAAATTAAATTTTTACTGAAATCTCACTGAATTATAGTAAATATTACATATCTGTATCCAGGGCCTTTGCAATGAGCTAGATCTTTAGCCCTGGCCTTTTCTTTTGTTTTCTTTTTATTTCTTTTCCTTTTTCCTTTTCCCTTTTCCCTTTTCCCTTTTCCCTTTTTCCTTTCCTTTCCTTTCCTTTCCTTTCCTTTCCTTTCCCTTCTTTTCCTTTCCTTTCCTTTCCTTTCCCTTCCTTATTCAGACTATGGAGAAATAAAGGTACATAAACTATAAAAGAGAAGATAAAGTTCATGAAGAAAAGAAATAGAAGGGTCCAGGGATCTAGGTAGTGGCATAAGTGCCTTCCTGGCAAGGGTGAGGATATACCAAACAAAGAAAAGAATAGGAACAGAATGGAATGAGAGTTCCAAGAAACATCCAAGGAAAAGGACAGTGTAAGTGAAAGACCTGATTAGAAGGTATGATGGCTAAGAAACTCTTACAATCTATTTAAAACATGAATTTTTAGGCCCAGACATCATAAATGTATGTATTGAAAGATGCAATCAATAGCTATATAAATATTTACATTATGCATATCTATAAAGTCATCCATTTGTATGACTACAAACATGCACAAATTGTGCACTACATACTTTATTATATATACAAAAAAGCAGAATCAAACCACAGAACTCAAAAGTAAAATTTCTCAGAAAAGGAGAAAAAATCAACAACAACAAAAACCAATGATACAGTATTATAAATGAGACCTCAACAAATAAATCTCATGAAATCAGAATTGAGAGTGCCTGCTCTGAAAGCCTCAGTCACACAACTCCTGAAGGATTTACCTAAGGAAGAGAAACTTTGAACCCAAAAGGAAAACTGAGATTAAAGAGCAAATATCAATTAAATCAGTGAATATAAATAGGCCTTGAATATATAAAATAATAATAACTCATTGGATTTTAAGAACCATAATGAAGTTAAAATACTGGCTGATACTGATCTGGAAATCAAGAGAAAACTGATTGGAGTTTATATGGTTGGTTTTTTGTATAGTTTTGCAAGAGAGTAGTGATATTAATCAGTTTATGCAGCTTAAATTATGCATTTTCTTTAGAGTGTAGATAACTAAAAAACAACAATATGTTTGACAAAGCAATAGTGAAAATCATGGAATAAAAAAATTAATTTAAAAGCAAAATAGGAGAACAGTGAACAGATTGGAGAAAGTAGGATGAATGCAAAATAATATGAACAAAGTAAATCCAAGTATTTTAGTGATAAAAATACACGTTTATGACCCTTACATTTGGGAGAAAATATTTATTATTTTATGTTAGTGACATTGTTAAATATTATACTTTTTGGTTGAAAAAAATTTGGCAATTTGAGAGGCATTCTGATGTAATTTCACAGAAAGACCCTAGAACATAAAGTGATAAATATCTTGCATAATTTAAAATGCTTCTATGAAAAGGAAGGCATTTTACTGTAATTGCTAGTGCACATTAAGTTTGCAAAATAATGAGTTAAATCATGATGTCTCCATATATGAAGGTAACACACTCTATTCTCAACAATATACAGTAGCAAATTATAATATGATCATTTGCTAGAAAAATGTAAACTTTTGATAACTATAGAGATGTTGTAACAATATGACAAAATAATAATAAAATAATATGACTATATTATGCATACAAATAATTATAGCAATAGTATAAATACTCATAGAAAAAGTTCTAAACATTTTGAAATGCAAGCATTGCTTACTCAGAATCTTGCAATTGTGACCGACTTTATTGTATTTTTTCCAAATATTTTACAATACAATTTAAATTTAAAAGAGAAAAAGGGATTCCTTGTTTGGAAAATAGGCTCAGCTTGGTGTGCTTCAGAATGTTTCTGAAGACAGATGTCATAAGCTTGACGTCATTTTTAAGTGGTCTTTTTAGATCTACCTAAATCCACTGTTCACGAGTGTTACGTTTATATCTGTCGCCTCAAAGCCTCGTGCTGATAGGTGGGGCTTTCAGGTGAGCAGATCATGAGTGTGTGACAGTGGATTGGCCCACCGATGGGCTTATGACTAGGTGTATTGTCAGGAGATAAGGTCCACTGGGAAGAAGTGGGTCACTGTGGCTGTGACCCGGAAGGACACAGCATGTGGATAGACCCGCTGATGGCTGCTGCCTGCCTGCCTGCCTGCCTGCCAGGGGTTGTTTCTCCTCTGTGATGCCTGCCCCTGCACCAACCTGTCTGCTTTGGAGTCAGCTGACGATATACTAAACCCTCAAAAACTGTGATCAAAACTAAAAATTCTCCTCCTTCACACTGTGGGTGTTCAGTACATCGCCCCACCAATGAAGACGTCCTAGGGCTACAATAAGAGTCTAATACACAACCACAGGTAAGACAAGCACGCGTACCTGTCCCCTCGCCGTGTTTGCCCCGTACCCATCCTCAGAGTGCTGAAACATAACCGACTCAGATCTGCCTCCTCTTCCAAATCTTCTGAACTGAACTCTAAACTCCTGCTATTGCTATTACTTGGGACAACACGCTTCCCCTTTCTCTTTGTTTGATTGCATAACTGTGTGTGGCAGTTGTGTGGAAAACCTCTGATAGCACTTTTTTTTTTAACTATATGACTTCTATCACCTGTTCTTTTCATTTTTTAATGAAGAGATATAGAGTGATAGCCAGTGTAAATATTGAATTGTGCCATTTCAAACCTAAGTTATAAGGGTGGTGGAGCCATGATAAGGTCAATAGGGTTGAAATAAATTTGAGAGATGGCACTACCCATTGCCTGTTAAGAAAAACCAAGCTCAGGGAGCAGGGCTCAATTTTTACTTAGAAATTTAGTAACAAAATTGAGTCTGGAAAATTAAGATTCTGGATCCTAAGGCCAGAAAATAAAATAATATCTCCAATAAAACTAGCAGAGTGGCTGGCTCACAGTCATGGCAATAACACTTTTTCTTCTGTATTATAGTAAGGCAATTAATTTTCCAGAGTTCATACAATTTTTACTGTGTCTTAAGCTATAGAGAAAAATAAAAGCAGACTTTTCCTTCAGAAGATTAATAATAACATAAAACACTGATGGAGCATATACTCCATGAAATGTGCTCTGTCACAAACTTTAGCACGTTATACACCACTCAGTTCTCATCACGGTCTTATAAATTGTATATTATTAGCCTTGTTTGGCTTTAAGTTACAAATACAGGTTTAGGAATATTATAAACTACACAGTTCAGTGGAAGAATCATAATTCAGTGGGTTCTGAATTCAGAGACATTAAATACCTTTAACTATTACAGTTTAATATAAAAGAATGTAAGTTTTAATAAATTATATGCTAGGCATCATTTTAACTAGCTGTGTCACTTAACATCAATCAGCCTGGTTTCTCTCATTTATTCTCATGTCACAAAAATATTGCTTTAACAGCCATGTATGAGAATTATATTGAAAGAGGTAGAGTATTTCTAGTTTAAAAACTGAAATATAATGAATAGAGAAGAAACATTAAATAAAAGAATAAAGGTAGAATAAGACGTAGGAACATTAACAGTTTTGGAGAAAAAAGATACTGATTTTGAGTTTACCCTGATTTCAGGCACTGCAGCCTACTTCCCAGTAGGTGGCGGTAGAGTGCACCTGTAGCGTATTCCGGTACCTGCAAAGGTTGACTTGGTGACGCTCTACACCCCAAAACCAAACCAAACACCTTACAGCTATGGGAAGTAAGCAGTGACTGATTAATTTTCAATGATGCTCGCTTTAATGTAAATTATACTTTTAGCCATATTATGAGAAGAGATTCTAAAACGCTCTCTTTGTGAAGAAATGGGAGAAAGACAGCATGAGCTGAAATGGTTTTTCAACACGTTTCTTATCAGTATTTCATTTTTATTTATTTTTCCAGCATTCATACCTATGAGGTGTTTCCCATGGCAACTTAGTAAAGCGCAAAAGTTGTTTTAGCATTCCAGGACTGCCTATAATAAATGCAATATAAAAAGATACTTGCAGACACTTATTTTCTTATGTTCTCAGATTATAAGAAAGAGTATGAATAATAAATTTTAATCTAAAGTGATATAATTAAAAGCATACAGAGAGGGTAGCTCCAAATACTCAACAAAATAATTCATAGTTGTAGGCATCCAAGAAAATATACTAAAAATTAAGCATCTATTATTCAAAAATTCTCCTCTAATGAAATGATACTAGTCCAGTGCAGAATAACAACAACAAAAAAAATACAGTTTAGGGGCTGGGGGTTTAGCTCAGCACCATAAGCACCCGCCTGGCAAACATGAGGTCATGAGTTCAATCCCCAGCACACAAAAAAAATGATACTAATATAAAAATATGATAAATAATTCTAATTTTTATGTTTGAGATACAAAAATAAGTACAATGGCATGAGTTGGAAAAGATGAGTGAAATAGAGCAAAAGAAACACAAAGGCAATGGAAAATAGTTCATAAAATCTCAGCACGTCCTCTGCTAAGTCAAAAGACAAGAACTCAAGTCAACAGATTTTGCACTTTTGACCAAGAAGGAATTCAAAAAATGTGAATCACTTCAGAAAACATCCTGTTTTTCAGTACCAACCATTTCAATGAAAAAGAGAATTATGGACAGTAAGCAAAAGCCATGTGGCAAATAATCCGTTCTACACTTCCAGTAAACTGTGAACGAAATATAAACCACATAGTAAATGAAATATATTTCAAAATTATGTTTTGCTCTAACTCATGGAAAAAGTCCTGTAGCATCTCTACCAAGGGAAACTAGGAAAAAGAATAGAAGCAAAGCTGCTCACTCAGGAGACCATGCAACTGTGAGATAAGATCATCTATCTGTACTTGAGGAGGGGTCAGAAGGGTGGGAGGGAGAAGGTGCCCTGCTGAGGACTCTGAGAGGGTTCTGCCCCACATGCATTTCATTAAGAAAGAATAGACCAGCTAACATTGCCTGAATCAAGTTCAGCTAAGGCAGTGGGTGAGGAGTATTTCTAATGACCTTTCTCTTTAACAGGTTAAATTTTCTATAAAAGTGGCTCAAATGAAAATGACAAAAAAATACCAAATATCATAGATAAGAGACAACCAGAAAAATCTTTTTATCTTTCCAGTAGGAGTGTAAATTGCTGCAGCATGGTGAAAGTCTAGCTGGCCATTCTGAAATTGCACAGATGAATGTTTACACCTGAATGCCAGTTCTACGTTTGCAAGATCAACATAAATATGTATGTGTTTTCATCAAAGAATATGCCCAGGAATGTTCATAGTGGGAGTTTTCATAAGAGACCCAAACTGGGAACCATGAAGTAGCTTTTGTCAACAGAGCAACCTCATAAATTCTGGTATATTCACTTAAAGAAATAATTTGCTGCAATGAGAATGAATGAAATTCATCTAGGTTCATCATGGAAAAAATCCTCCAAAAGCGTGGATCAGTCATATAAATACAGTGTGATAAAAAGAAATTAGGCAAAAAGAATCCATGCTATTTGATTCCTTCACTGATAGTTCAAGAACAGAGAGACTAACTATGATATTGGAGTCGGGATTGTGTTGATTGTTGAACCAGAGAACACAGCCTGGAAAGAAAAGGAAAGAATGGATAGGGGTTTGGGTTGTGTCCAGCAAATGTGTCTTTGTGGTAAAAACCAGGGACTCTGACTATCTGAGGATTTGCTCTCTCTCTCTAGATCAAATCTATGAATTTTGTGATACATAATCTGCGTTCCTGTACTTTTCTTTGCCATTTACATGCATCCACCGAAGCGGAGGAAATGTAATATGATATTTAGAGCACAAACCTAAACTGAAACGGAAGAAAAGCCATAGTTTAATCAGCATTCTATTTAGTCACATCTTAACCTTTACCTTAAGAACACGTACAATTTTAATGAAGTCACATCTGAATTATATGTTTCATTGGGAAGAAATTAGAAAATTGTGGCATAAGAAATGGCCCCGGTCTTTTGGAGTAGAGTAAAAGAAACACTTGGGGCCAGATATGTCCTGTGCCCACTTGCAAGGATGGAATAAATGTTTCCAAATGGCCTTTGTCTTCATAAGAGTACAAAGGACACCCAGGGGTCATAGCTACAAGAAAGGCAGAGAGATAAAGCGGTCTACATGTTCTGTTATGAAGCTGGAATATTTAATTCCTATAATTTTGCCTTTATGTGTCAGAGGTAATGGCTTTAAAGACTTCACTGGTCTTGCCTTACCAACTAACATGTGTATACAGATTAACTAGACTACAACTGCAGTGAGTTATATGAATAGTTCATTTAAGTATTTAGTTAATAAACTTTTTGACATAATATTTTGCTTTGTTGCTTCTGTATACATTTCAAAAAATATTCAGGATAAGTAAATACATACAGTTAAAATTAAGTCATTGTCATATGTAAAATGACAAAGGAAAGTTATTCTTATTTTGCTTCTGTACTTTATTTTCCTAGTTTTATTCTTATCCCTGTTTCTAAAAATGCAAACATGAATTGTACAAATTCCAACAGTGTATTGTTCAATTACGCCTGAGGAGCACAGTAAAAGTACACATTGTATAGTACGTGTAAATATTTAGAATGGGCCCATCTACTTCACAAATTTATTTAGAAAAATAAATTCTTTTTAAAAACTTGCTAAAAGGTGTGAAGATTACCACAGAGTCCTTATCAACTCTGTTGTTGTTGAGCATGCAGATTTGACAAGTTTCTTAGGGAAAAATGTAAAAACTAGTTTTGCTTCAATAATCTCACAGGGAGAATTTCAGCACAAGCAATTTTATTTGTTTATTCTGAATTTATGTATATTTGAGAAAAAGCTAAGTCCTGACATTAATCTTCAGTGTCTCTGAAGTGCTTGGCTCTCTGATTCCACTGCCACACCCTGGCAGGTATCATGGGTTCCGCAGAGAGGCTCACTTCCCTACAACATCCCAGCTGAATAAGTGCTCGGATGGGCTCTTACCTCTCTCCTCTGATTCTGAGTCCTTTATAAGACCGCACCGCTTTAAAACTGCAATCCGAAATACTTGATTTGTTCTTTATCCATTTTAAATTCATTCATATAAATTAGCTTACTAACAAATTCATTGAGAGAAACATACACTTAGTACTAAGACTGTATTTTAAATTTTGTTTTAAAATATTGCTCAACTACTTTGTCCTCAAAAAATATGGACAGGATTTTATTCCCTCAAAGTTTATATAGTGAACTCCTATTCCTATTCTTATTCCTATTCCTTAAGCTATTAAGTTGAAATGAGCCTCTTAATCCAATAGTATTAGACACAGGAGAGTCACTAGGGACAGGTGCACAAGGCAAAGGACACCTGGGGATGCGGTGAGAAGGCACCCATCTGCAAGGCAAGGAGAGCCTCCGGAGAAAACACCTTGCTGCAGATTTAATCTTGGACATCACAACCTCCAGAGCTGTGAGAGAATAGATTCATGCTGTTTAAGTCACCTACTTAGGATAGGTATTTTACTATTGGGACAAATCTACCAAAGTGAATTTATTTTGAGATATATAAACAAAATAAATAATAAAATAAATAAATCAGTAATTGTAAAATAAATCAAATCAGTAATTGTAAATCAATAAAATAAATCACTAATTGTAAAAATAGTAATTTGCCCTGAATTTAAATTCTTAATAACATAGAAATGATCAGAGGCAATACAAAAATGGATTTTGTTGAAATTCTCTCTCATAGAATTTTCCCTCCTTTTTTAAATCAGGCCAAGTTCACCTATATAATCTGCTGTGCTGGGTCTCCCAGCTCCTATCAGAGATCTGGCTAAGATCACTAACTACCTGTGTGAGGGGTACAGTGAAGGATCAAATAAGAAACAGAGACAAATTTAGTAATATATGATGAGGGGCTGGGAGGTCAGTGCCTCAGAACCAGCAAAGACCCAGATCCTCCAAAAACAGCCTCTGTATATCAGTGTGCATTCAGTGATAGGAGAGGTGAGCAGAAAATTCTCTGCCAGCTTGTGGGACACATCAAACTGTGATCAGGTGGACAATCTGGTGTCCCTTAAGCATCTAGATTTAGTTCTGCCTGAGCTGCCCACTGAGCATATGATGGTAGGACTTGATTTAACTCTACCTCAGAGAGTTTCTTCATTTGTAAAATGAGAATCATGACAGCACCATTGCAGAGTGTTATTATTGAGGTGCAAGAGAGACTCTTCAAGGTTTTATGGCTTCACATCGTGGGAGGTGAAAACATTAGCTCTGATCATTATTTTCACCTGAACCATCAGCTCTGTTATCTTCACTCCTACTGCAAGGAGTGCCTTCATCTCAGCTCTCTACTTTGTAGCTAATATGGGTGAACTAGAAGCTTCATTTTATTCAGTAACTATTTATTGAATGCTTATTATGTGCCAGGAATCAATAAAGTAGAACAAAAGCAAAGAAAAAAAAAGAAAAGGGAAAGAAAAAGAAAAAAAAATCCCTGCTTAGTGACTTTTACTCTGGTGGGATTTTCAGACTGCCTTTCAACTATCAACTGGTCACAATCATGCAAAGATCATAAAGTCCTTGACCCGCAAATCCCCAGTGAGTCCTGCTATGACTTAGATACCTTAGTTTCCCCAAAAATCCATCCACTGAAAACTAGGACCCCATGTAATGATAAGGAGAGACATGCTAAAAGGGGATCTAATAGGTGGTTGATTATGTTGTCATCTTCAGAAAAAACCAGTGCTCATCTTCTGGCAGCGAGTTGGCCTCATAGAGCTGCGTTAGCTGTCTCCTAGGTAGATTAGTATGAAGCAAGGCCACGTCCTTGGCCTGACTTCCTCCACTCATCCACATGCTACCCTCACACTGGCTCCACCATGTGATGCCACCACCACCTGGTGACAAAACAAGTCCCTTGCCAGAGCTGAACAGGGCTACCTTATATGGGCTTTCAGCCCTGAAACTGTGGGCTACATAAACCTCTGTTCTGCATAAAAATAGCCAGTCTTGTATGTGTAGTATAGAACACATAGCAGTGTAAAATAAGCCCATTTTTTAGTTTCCCTGAGTTGAATACTCCCTCATTTGTATTATGATATCTAATTTCCCATTATAAACATGGTGAGAAAACTGAAGCTCTTTCCAAATACTTTCAAGAGAAGTAAGAGAAAAGTTTGGTTAGGGAGAACATAAATCTTCATCACGTTAAAAATTGGTAAACAGTCAACCAATCAAACTTTATCCCAAGATTAATTTTAGTAATTCATTAGTTATTGCTTAATTGATTCATATATATAAAGGTGCTAAAACAGCTTTGCAAGGCAGTGTCTACTGTAATACTAGTGAAGCAAAAGACAGCGTTACATCTTACAAATCCAGGTCACACAGCACTGTGCTGGCTCCCACAATGCTCAGATATCTTTGCCTTTATTACTGTGAAACTTGGCAAAAACTCTTGCTGCCTGACTACTCAGTAGAGGCATAACATACTGTCTTATGCAGAACCCAAAGTTGCTTTATCAAAGCGAGTTGATCAAGAGTTGCTTCTTTAGATGTGGTCTGGCTCACAAACATTAGCCAACGATCCTACACTCTGTGGTTCTAATTGCTAAATGATCCTATCAGCTTTCAGGGGAGAGGGAGACAGCTATCAGCACTGCTTCACTATCTCAAAGCCCAAAGAAAAGCACCAAAGATTCCATGTTTTTTAAAACAAAATCAATGTTGTGATGTAAAAATAAACCAAACTATGAGAACTTGGGTTCCCTGTACACATATTTAATTAAGCAGGTCTACTTAATCTAGGCTGGCAATCATTCGTGTGGTGCAAATTTTGGCATAAATTTGAGTAAGCGTTCAAATACTTGTAAGTGGGTCTTTCTGTTTAATCTATTTGTAGCACAGTTGGGTTCCTTGGTTTATTGCCCAGCAAAATTCTAAGATTCTGGAAATGAAACCAACCACATATATTAAGACTGAGTTTTTTAAAAAAAAAACTAGTTGTAACTCCCACACCCATTTGGATAATCACTATTAAAACCAACAGAAAACCAGACAGTGAGGCTGCTTTCCTCACTTGGGGTCAAGCGTGTATGTTCTATGCTTCTTGCTAAAAGATATACCACGAGCAGAGCAGGAGAAAGCAGATGGAAACATACAATCAGCTTTACCTTGCTGGTGATAGAAAGAGGCAGGGGTGAGAAAAACACAGGAACAAAAAAGGAAAAAGCAAGAGACTTGTGGGAAGACGTTGCTTTATTGCCAGCTACAGACTCTCTCAGGCCAAAGTATTATGGGCCCTCAGGAAGGTCCAGGAAGACAGACAATAAAACCCAGAGGAAACTGAGAGCCAGCTTCTCAGGTGGGTTTGGTACCTTCTTTAGGAGCGTTCACTAGTCAGACAGATCTGCATTCCCACAATTAGAAAAGTTAACTTCTATATGTAACAGTTACTACTGTGGTTTGAGAAACCATTCCTGGCTTTGCCAAGGCACTTTTCCCCCTGTCTGGATAGATACCATTTTTTAGGGTGCTGAGGATGGAACGCAGCATCTCCCACGCTATCGTCAAGCACTCCGCCACAGGGTTACACTACCACATGCCAGTTTCTCTACGCAGTGTTACTGCATTACTTGTACGATACCTCGGGTTTTGGCCTTGTTCCTCTCAGGTGTCTGAAACTTTTCTTCCTGCTTTAAGCTTTGGTGTTTTAGCTTGGTTAGTATATGAGGTTTCAAAATTATCTTTTAATGACAGTGCCCTAAAATGATCTTTGGTAGTCAGAACTTTTTCACATAGGGATGAAAGCAAGTCTCCAAGGTAAACGATAAACCTAATCCATTCGCTTAATGGCAGCCTTAAAGCCCTGGCCTAGAATGTCATATTAAAAATATCATGGCTTTCTAGTAGCTAAGCTCTGAAAGTCATGCATTCAAGATATTTCCCAAAGGCTTACGAACTATTCGAACGCTCTGCCCCACTGGCAGAAGTTTTGTTAACTGACACGTAATTGTGTCATATTTGGCTACTGACAAAATGTTTTATTCACAATGTTTTTCCACAAGATATCTCTTTCTCTAATTAAGTCAGCCCACTTTGGATTGATATATGGATACTCCATAGCCATATCAAACAGTTTCTACACACGCTCATTTTTAAAGACCACAGATAATTGTCTTCTCATGTGTGCATTGAAAGGTTTGTTAGGAGATATCAGGAGATTGGACCTGCATTTCCACTGACTGAGAGGAAAATCCATCCTACAATAACAATTGTGGCAGCCAGTAATGTTTATTGTTTACTTACAAGGAATGGGCATTTAAAAGTCCTGTAGAGATTATTTCAGTTATTTCTCATAGCAAATATCTGAAGGAATTTCTGCTCTGGTTTGTATATTAACTTTGAGGCCCAGAGATACAAATTGGCTTGGTATAATCCTATGTTCATTCACTGTATAAAAATGTTTTGAACGTGGATAGTTTATTACTTGTGCCTTTAATCTTTGACCATAGCGTTTTGGGGGCAGAATTGCTTGAAGCTTCTGCTATTGACGATCACCACCCTTATGACATGTTGTCAAAATACACGGAATAATCGTATAAGATATGCAAGGTCAATCATCAAAATAGAGGCATAGATCATGGATTTTGCTTATGTACTGAATGGCCAGCAATAGCATATTAGTCCTGTCACAAAACATTACAAATTTGGAGACTTACTAAAGAAATGTATTAACTTACAATACAGAGGCCAGAATTCTGAAATCAAGGTGAAACCATGGCTGCCCTCCCTTGGCCAACTAAAAGGGTGAATTCTGTGCTTTTCCAGCCCCTGGCGGCTCCAGGTGTTCCCTGACTTAGGGCTGCGTGGCCAGTCTCTGCCTCAGCCTCTCACACCTGCCCCTCTTCACCCAGCCTCGCCCCTGTGTGTTGCTTGCAAGAATTTAGACCTTCGATTCCAGATAATCCAGGACGATCTCTCCTCAAGATTCTTAATTAAGTACATTTGCAAATGTCCCTTATCCAAATAGGGTTCTCCTTGAATCCAGTGTGGATGGGTGATTGTAGTTGCTAGCATGGTTCCATGGTTGGAGAATTGAAATCAGTTCATTCAGATTGTTGCTCACTTTTCTTTTTAACTTTTTCTTTTAGAAGCAGTGTAGCAAGTTCTTTTTAGCCATGTGTCTTGAATTCGAATGCAAGTACTGTTATTTCAAAAGCTACTCTTCCAAAACAATAAATTTTTGTAGTGATCAAAAGAGACTTAAAATGATTTCATATCTATAAAATATAGAATACTTGGCACATAGTGATTATGCAAAGAACAGTAGCTTCCGTCCACAGAAGAGGAATGTTCTGCCTTTAGGGGTTAAGACTAAGGGTGCTTTATGAAGAAGGTAATATTGGAAATGAATTTAAAGCATAAATGGATGGGTATTAGATGGCGTAGGAATGAGAAGATTCTAAAACAGAGAAAAGCACTTAAAATGATAAAGAGGTTTAAAAGAACCGAGGTAAGAAATAAAATGAGATGCGAGTGGCAGAAGGTGGGTCTGCAAAACCTTTTGGTAAATGAGCATCTCAAAGTGCTTCCTGAGACTCCGGGCTCTCCTGTGTCCCAGTTATTCAGCTACAGACCCATTTCTCACACTCCTGGCTTCTCTGTTACCTGTCAACGTTACCTAGCTTCAGTCCCTGTTGGGTCTTTGCTGTACTTTCACAGTTTTGCATATTAGTTAAAATTGCACTTAGTCACTGTTAACAGTAGCAAAATGAAAATGCTTCAAATACTTAAGGCTTATCTTTCTCAACACAGGCCTAAAGGTAAGTTTTCCATTGGTCCTGTGACAGTTGTGATGACATCTCTGTCATTCGTTAGGACTCTCTCTCTGGTTGCTATGTGTCTGCTGTGACTTTAGCCATCAAATCCATATTCAAAACAAAAAGAAGGCAGGGGACCCACAATGTTTTATCATTCAAGACCCTTAATTTTGCTAAGAGCAATGATTTTACCAGAGATGAGATGATATTTAGGCTGCCATGCCGCCCTGGAAAGAAAACAAGGCTCAGTCCATAAGAGGCAGGAGGCTGGGTATTAGGAACAACTAAAATGCCTTCCGTACTTTATACCTGGTGGTCTTGACTTAATTCTCTTCCCCAAATCATGTTCTATTTTGCTAGGCAAATCAAATTTCATACAGACAAGAAGGATCAGATTGTCCTGTTAAATTCCAGTGTCATGCAGAGTCCTTTTACATAATTTAGTACCAATTGTGATGCCTCTTACCTGCTTTATTCATGTTATCTTGTGTTATTTACTCCCACATATTTTGTACTATTTTGATTTTCTCTTATTTTCCTTCTTCTTTTTCTCCTTTTCCTTCTCCTTTGCCTTCACCTTTTCCTTCTCCTTTGCCAACATGGGCCTAGAATTTTCCCAAACTTTAAAGCTATACCCTGCCTTATACTTTAAGAGTCAAGGTTCTCCTAGCCTAGTGTAACCTAACAATCCATATTGTATAAAAAAACTGCCAATTTAACCTTCAACATATGCTTGACTGTCTTAAACTTGATTCTCTTTTCTTGCTGTTGGAAACATTACTGTGCTGTCTCGGATGCTCTTCAGAGTCAGTATAAACATCTCCTCCGCTTCTGGGAGTTTCCACTGCTGACGACTCCCAACTGCCTCTCCCAAGACGTTTTGTCCATGAATTCTGTCATGTCTGGCTGCTGATCAAGGAGCCAGAGACATAACATCTGGTGAACAAGTACCACTGCTCTGTTGTCCAAGGAGTCCGCCAGGATCATAAACTCAGCCCTAATAAAAAATTAAAGGGACAAAGCTTAAGACACTTTATTTGTAAAGAAGAAAAGGAAGAGAGAGAAAGAAGGAAATAGATGGACTGATAATAAAGGATGGGGGAGGTGGCTCCCAAAAGGTGGAGGACCCGGGGACCTTTGTTCCTGGTGGGTTTTCTATTCTTTTCTTATTCTTCTTTTCTTCCTTTCTTCTTTCTCCTTCTCTCCTCCTTCTTCTCCTTCTCCTTCTCCTTCTCCTTCTCCTTCTCCTTCTCCTTCTCCTCTTTCGCCTCCTCCTCCTTCTCCTCCTCCTCCTCCTCCTCCTCCTCCTCCTCCTCCTTCTCCTTCTCCTTCTCCTGCTGAGGGGTGTCAGAGATCCTTCCACTCAGCCCGGAACCTGCCATAACCAGATCGGATCCTGAGAAACCCTGCCTACTGTCATTCTATCCAGGTGTCTGTGTGTAGCTTCTGTCTGTCTGTCTGTTTACCTGCCCATGATGTATCCTTTAAGGCCTTGTCTTGGGGGTGGGGGTGGGTTGACAAGAGGGTACCTTATTCCTGGTTATCTTTAAGCTAGTAAGGGGGTGTGTAGAGATCCACTGTACTCTATAATGACCCTAGAGTGAAAACTATGATGACTCTACAGTGACTGCATATGTATCAGTGTATGTTAGTGCCTAGGGATGAGTTCACACCGCCTTAAAGTTGATCCCCTCTTGCTTTCCCTATATTTTTATTGAAAGTGAAAGCAGCTTCACATTTGTGCTCTTGGCTTTCTCTGTCTTCTGCCCATCACCTCTTTCAGTGCAAGTCTGTTGGTGCAAGTCTTAAGGCCTTTGGTGCCATTCTTCATCTTATTTTTCTCTCTTCTCTTAGTCCCTCACTGGCTTCACAAGGAAATCTCTCTAGTAAAGTTTGTTTTTAGCTCCTCCTGTTCAGGATTAGCTAGAAGAGCTAAGAAGGCCCCTATTTATGATCTCATCTATAGATCCCTGCCCCTACAATTCCCTCAGACTTTCCTCCTTCTCAAGGTGTCCTGTGTCCTGTGATTGACTGTTGCAGAGAGAAAAGAGCCATGATGCTTTGACTGAGTTCAGGACAGCCATGAAAATTGATTCCAGCCGCTTTTGGTGTTCTGCATGCCTCCCACACGTGCATGTTAAATTCTTTTACCTTGTCTGGAAAGTTTTCTGCTATTACTTGTGTAAACAGGTTTTTTTTTTAATGTATATATCATTTGCTGTCTTACAGTCTTTGAGTCATCTAGCAGCTCTGTGCCCTTGTGCTCTCTCATTGTCTTCAAGGTCTGTCTCATTGATTAGCACCTTTGCTCCAGACCCTTTGCCTTCCTCATTAGTCACTTTTGCTACCCACACTTTCGATTCTATTTTTAATCACCTGGATTTCTCTTTGGAACCTCTTTATGGACTTTCATTGCTTTCTATGTTGAGCATTCGTGGTCTCCATTTCCGTTAGCTCCACTAAATTTTTCCTAGTGTTCTTTCCAGACTTGCCAATCTTTTTCTAATAGGGTCATTGCCTGATTAGTCATCCCTTCTTTATGTTAACCAAACTCCATTGATAATGCTTTTAACACTTGCCGCTGTGTAGCTGTATGAGTTCCTCTCCCCTGATGCTCCTGAGCCATTGTGGGGGAGTTTAGCAGTATGGCAGGCATCTTGCTGCCTAGTCTGTTTATGCCTCTCTCTCTCTCTATCTCTCTCTCTCTCTCTCTCTCTCTCTCTCTCTCTGTATTGTGTGTGTGTGTGTGTCTGTGTGTTGGGGTTTATGGCTTCTTTGTCCCAGTGCTTCATTCATGGACGTGACCAATAGACACTCCAGATATTGTTTATCATCCCAGATACTCCAGATATTGACATCGAGAGAAAATCAATTCACAGCAATTGCCGTATCACTTGGCAGTGACAAAATGGCCTCAAATGTCCACTGGATACCGGCAGACCCTAAGCCACTCATGAACTGCCCTGAAGGAGAATAGAGAGTTCTACAATTTAGTGAAGAATCTAGATCACTCATATAAGAATTCAAGCCACTAATTTCTGCTGCATGTAGGCAGTGGCACAGGAATACAATCATAATGGAAGTGAAAACAACAGTAAAGTTCTATCTTTATGTGTTCAGGCTCATCAAATCACAATTACATGGGGTGATGAAAAAACTCAGAAGATCAGTAATGATAATAACAGCAAAATAGTGTGAAGGTCCTTAAAGGCCCACAAACTATGGATCTACAAATGGTCATGTTGGTAATTTTTGTTAATACAATAAATGATTGGTTTTCAAGAATTCATTCTGCTTATAATCAAAGCACTTGTATGTCAAAGTGGCAAGAGCAAGAGAGAAGAACCAGTTGTGATTGTGTGATATTCAATGTCATGTTCTGCCCCTATTACAAGACATCTCTCATTTATCGTTACTATTTCTTAGAAACGTTTGCTTGTGTGTAGAATGCATATGCCACATTACTCACAGTCTAAGGTTTGACTGTATGTGTTACTAAAGTAATGACATCCCTGAAGTTATGAAATGAAAAAGCTATTATTCTCAGGGTACTGGGATTACCCACGGGCTCATATCATAACAGTCTCACCGTACTTGCTACATTTCTCATGTAGCTTGAGATTCTAATTCAATTTTGAAAAAATTAAGCATGTGATTCAAGTTCTCTCCTAAGTATCTCCCCTTACCAATTAAAAAAACATGTAAAATTTATTTTGTCATTTTTGTGTTGTCTCTAAACATTTTAGAGTTGAGTAATCTGGTACTTTTTTTCTGTTCTTAGAAAGTTTGGTATTTTTTTTTTTTAGTCCTTATTTAAAAATTCACAACCTTTGAATACTTGAGATTTTCTTAAATGACTTTACAGCCACTTAAAGAATACTTGACCCAGGAATAAAAATTGTGACTGTAGCAATACATCACAATTTGATGTGAGAATACAATGAATCTTTTTATAAGACTGCAAACAAACTCAAGAAGATATCTAGTTGCTCTTTTCTAAGAAGACTTTATCCATTCCTGGAAAATGGTTCTTTGTTTTTTATTTAGTTTTCTATGACTCTCAACAGAGGCTATTTTATTTGTGTCTTTTGAAACATCTATACATCTCACAATTTTTTCTAATGTCACTGTTGCTATGTAAGTTGAAACTTAAAGCAATAATCAATTAGCAATATATCGTCATGAATATTTTGATGATAGGTATCCTTAAATATAAACTTAAATTCTACATATAGACACATAGATTTATACTGTATCCTTGTTACTTTAATATCTCAGTTTGCATATTCTTTTTCAAAATCATAACTGACTTGATTATGATTGGTAATAGTAAGAAGTTCCTGAAAATAAGACTGGCTTCTTAATACAAATTCCTTATTCATTTAAAAGAATAAATGATGAAATTGTTGAACTCTAATTCAACTCTCTCTCTCTGTCTCTCTCTCTCTCTCTCTCCCTCTCTCCTCTCTCTGTCTCTCTACCTCTGTACATGATGGTGCTTTGGTTCATGAATGCTTTTGCTTGCAAACAATTTAGTTTACAAGCAGAAGCATGTGGGAAAAAATTTTTTTTGTCTGCAAACTCCACATCAGGTGACAAACACAACCCCTGACTTCTTCCAAGCATGAACATGAATGTGGCCATGTTTTCCAGAACTAAGGAGCAGATTACCTTCATAAGGTAACACTGCACAGATAACTATCCACTCTCAGAACCAAGCCCTGAGAAACCCATGGCCCAGAGAAAAGAATTAAAGATTGATAGACAATGGCATGTAATTATTTTATTTAGTCCATTGTTTTCAAAGATGCAGCTTTAACTCATTTGTAGATCACAACATTTTAAATAATGAAATAAAATGGGAAATATCTCAAGGCATTGTATGTAGCACATGTAAACAGCAATGTGAAAGTTTCATTTTATTTGTGTATATTTCCTTATTGACTCTGTCTCTGTATATTAAGTTGGACTTAAAGTTTTCTCCACACAGGGAGCTATTACCTAACATGGTGTGTAAGGAGACTCTACCCTATTCTCCTAATGAGTAGCATAGTCTCAGCCAATCATGAGTGGCCAACTCTACAAACTATGTTTAAATAAGAGCTGGAAATAATCAGATTATCTTTGCACCTCACTTACATTTTCTGTATGCCACTTCCTTGACTTGCATGTCTATATAAACTGCTCACATGGTGAAACTCGGCATTCTAAACCTTCTTAGTGAGGACTGCTGCTTAATTCTAGAATTACAAATATTAACTGGTCAATTTCTGTGAAACCATGCTGTGTGGGGTGGTGCACACCTGTAACTCCAGTACTCTGGAAGGCTGAGGCAGGGCGATCGTATCTTAGACACCTTGGCAGCTTAGTGATTTAGCAAAACGTTTTTTTTAGGAATATAAATTGTTAAAGGACTGGGATATAGCTCAGTGTGTAGAATTTGAGTTCAAGTCTCCATATCAAAAAGGAGAAGAAGATCGACACAACTAGATTTATTGTAACTCTGTATTTTAATGATATGTGTGTTTCTGCTTCTATAAATGCATATCCAATTTTGTCCATATGGAAGAGGAAAATAGTTTACTTGTTGTGACATAATAAAGTTTGAAATTTAATTACATTGTTATGCCCAATAAAATGAGATATTGTTATTCTAATGCACTGTATTTCTCACTGAGCCTGTAAGACATTTCTACACTGAAGCTCAAGTGACTCGTTCATGTATTTCTTTTTGTTTAGTTTGTCTCCCTACTAGATTAAGTTCCCTCTAATCTTTATACAATGTCTATTATTCAGTACACCATAAAGATGTATGAGAAGAATAAAAATTATGAATAGATCAGAATGCCAAAAGTCAGTTTTTTATTTTTTTATTTTTATTTCTTATGGACGTATAATAATTATACATATTTGTGGGGTACAGTGTGATGTTTTTGTATATGTATATGTTGAGTAATATTTAAACCAAGGTAATTAGTAGATCCATCATTTCCTTGTAGCAAGAATAGTCAAAGCTGCACATCTAGCTATTTAAAAATATTCAATGTATTCTACTGGGCAAAAGAACACAAAAATTATTCCTTCCAGTAACACGTATCATCAGCTACTCTCTTCCCTTTCTCTCCCCTTTTCCCATCCTTGGTAACTGCTATTCTACTATGAGCTATCAGATCAAGAATTATACATTCCACATATGAGTGACGTTATATGGAACTGATATTTTCTGCCTGGTTTATTTCATTTAACATGCTGTTTTCCAGGATCATCCATGTTGTCACAAAAAGGATTGCATCATTTTTATGGCTGAATAGTATTCTATTGTATACATACATCACATGTCATTCATCTATTCCTCTATCAATTGATACTTAAATTGATGCCAAATGTTGCCTCTTAGCATGGTACTAAAATAGATCTGGGAGTGTAGAGGGCTCCTTCACACACTAATGCTCTCTCTTTTAGGTACCAGTCAAAGCATTGCTGAATGATTTGGCAGTTTGAGGAACTTTTTGAGGACCCTCTATACCATTTTTCTTAAGGGTTCTAGTAAGTTACACCATCAACTGTGTGTAAGAATCCTCTCTTTCCATATCCATTATTTATAATCCTTTGTCCTTTTCAGCAGAGCATTCTAACAGGGATAAGATGATACTACCTTATGGATTTGATTTGCATTTTTCTCATGATCCGTGATTTGTGCCATGTTTTCATGTACATTCATATTTCTTTTTTGAGAAATATGTAAGGAAGTTTATGAGGAAACAAGTATATGGAAAAATACCACATGTTCATGGGCTGGAAGAATTAATGTTATTAAAATATCTACCTAAAGAGATCTTCACGTTAAATGTCATTACTTTTGTTAACTTTCTAGTATCAGTCTTTAGGGGTAAAGAAAAAGACCCTAAAATACAAATGGAACCATAAAAGACCCTAAATAGATGGAACAATCGGGGGCAAAAAGAACAAAACTGGAATATCAAACAATCCAACTTAAAATATACTAAAAAGCCAAAACAGAGTTATATGTATAAGCATAAAAACAGACCCACAAAACAATATAATAGACTAGAGGGCCTACGACTAAATCTACATTTGCATATCCAATTGATTTTTGACAAAATACCAGAAACATAATGGTGACAAAAGAGTCTCTCTAATGTATGATGCTGGAGAAACCAGATGCCTAAATGCAGGAAAATGAAACTAGATCCTCATCCCTCCCTGTACAACATCAGATCTATATGGTTCAAAGACTTTATATGTAAGAACTCAAACCATGAACTATTGAAAGAAAGCGTAGAGAAATGCTTCATGACCTTGATATGAGAAATAACTTGTAGATAAGATCTCAAAGGTACAGGCAGCATAAGTAAAAATAGACAAAAAAATTATACTAAACCTATTAAATTCTGTTCATCAAAGAGACACTGTGTTCAACAGAAAGAATATTTGCAAAGTATTCACTGGACAAGGGAGGGTTTAATATCCAGAATGCATAAGAAATTCAAGTGACATGACAGGAAAGGAAGTCTGTTTCTAAACTGTAAGAGGAGTTGTGCATACACTTTTTCTTCAGTCCCTTTCCCAGGTGGTTTAAATAACCAGAAGGCTCAGTTCTCTGTCCTCTTCTTCACCACATCTGGAGTTTATCCTACCAAGATCTTATCTAAGGTTAAGGCTCAACTACCATCTTAGGTCTGCATAAAACGAGAGTCCCCGCTACCCCGCTTTGCCGCCTCCTGAATTCTAATCACCTATCTGTAAATGGCCCTGGGTTTAACCTCTTTATGTCAGAAACTCAATCTGTCATTTAGCCAAAACATACTTTCAGTTGGGTGCTCACTGTTTTACTTGCTACCATCTTGTTCCCAAGCACATTACCTTGAAGCCTCAGCAACGTTACATTTTTCTTTTCCTTCACTGACATATTCAGTGAGTTATCAAATCTGGTCTGCTCATTTTTCAAAATAGCGTTTCTTTTTGTCCTCTTCTTCTATCCAAGGTCAAGGTTTGATGTCTTGATAAGATGAAATATTTTCCCTTGCCTCAAGCCTCATGTCTTTGGATATAGATTTCTTTATAATGTTGAAAAGATCACCACCTTCATGGAGCTTGTAGCCAGTGAGTTTCACAGCAGGGAAACAAGCTCATAGGTAATAACAGTATGTGAGGCAGAAATAAACCTTATAAAAAAAAGCACACTAGGAGAAGAGAGAATAATATGTTACTGAGACACACATTTTTAATATAATTGCACTTTTTGAACATTTAAATTTATATGGACTTACAGGAAATTTATTGCACACAGTTTTTTTTACAAAATAAACATCCTAAATAATTTAGTATATGCAGTTTCTCCATTCAAACATATCTAACGGTGCTATTATACTAGTCAAATACATCCATCAAATATTCATTAATAAAATAAATTGAAAAAACTCAAAGTTCTTAACTCAGGATTGCCCAATTTTCTCCCAATTATCTCTAGAAATATTGGTGAGCTTCCTGGGCTTCATGCTTTTCTATTTGATTCATTTCACATTGATCTGAAGCACCCTATAAATGTACTTTCCAGTGCAAAAACCCCTCTTGTTTGAAAATTTATTCTAATCAAAATAGTTTCCCTAATCTATGCCATCCGGTTTGACACAGAATACATGACCTTGCACCTAACTTTCTGTGCTCGTGTTTTACCTTTCCTGTGCAATTGCCCTCCTAAAATAGAAGACTCTCGCACCACCTGGCACTATTCTCAGCACACTGAACTTTCCTCAGTCTTAGAAAATGGTTGGCACACAAGCACGCATTCGTTCGGTGTTTAATCACCAATTAGGTGAGTCGAACACACTTGATCTACAGCATGGTAACATCATCTATCTTATACTCTTGGTGCCATTAAACCTACACTCACCTAGAATCATCCTCTCTTGATTTGTTCATTGGTGGTGGTTTTTTTCCCCTCTTGAAAGCAGTGTGTTATTGTAATCCAAACAGATTTTGTGTCATTTATGTCAAAGATGAACGGGTTTATCATCAGGATGTGTGCTTTCCGCACGAGCCACAAGGGGGAGGAGCAGTTCTTTGCTAGGAATCAGAATAATTGGCGCAGTTATTCTTCTACGATGCCTATCCAGGTATTTGACTCTGACTCTGTTCTTCAATTCATAGAAGTTTCTAGCTTTATTTTCTTCCTTCTGCATGTATTTCCCACTACTTATGGGAACCTAGATTCTTAGTTTCCTATATTTAAAGATTTGATTATCTAAAGTGGTGCTACCTTTTTCTGGAAAATATTTATTGTTGAAAATCATGCTTCAGTAACCAGAGATAAGCTTACAAAAGAAATTCTGACACACGCGGAAGTAGCATATGTTTTTCTCTCAATCTTCCCATGGAGTTTCATGCAGATGGGATTTCATATTTATCAAGCACTGTACAATCTTAACCAAAACGAGGAGTCTCAATACTGTCTATGCATACAATTTTACATTTAATAAGGATACTAGAAATAATCTGGATCAAAATATTCCAGTGTACAAATTCATTGCCTTATTCTTCCCCAGTCTTCTTTATATACAGCTCCATTTTCTTGTGATTTTAATATAAAACTTGAATACATTAACAAAATAGTTTCGCACATGTGATCTGATACTGTGCTGAGAATTATTATTAAAATGTTATTCTGAGTTCTGAGTATGACAAATAAGTTAACATACAGTGGTATTATGTTGCAAAGATTAACCAAGTGAATTTGTGCCAGTTTTGAAGTTCTACCTTGAGTGAAGAAATTAAGTTATAAAACAATAATAGAAATAAGGATAATGATATAATATTACATACAAAATTGTTCATTTATTTCAGGTTTTCTCCATCATTTCTACTTTCTAAAACTGAAACATAATTAAATCATTCTGAGTCAAAATATACCACAGGTTTTTTTTAATCTTCTACTAAAAGGGTATACTTGTACATACTACCCTACCTCACTTTACAACTTACATTGCCATGAATGAAAAGGCACCCCGGGCTCCACTCCCCAGCATGGAGCAGCACTGTAACAAGCACTTCTAGCTTCTCTCTCTACCTGAAATTCCTCCACTGGATGAAAAAGCAGCTTATCTGATTAGCAAGTGCAGTGCGATAGGAGTCTAGAGTTCATCTGTGCCTCTCTACTGCATGAGATGACTGTTGCTGAAATCCTTGGGGCGGGGGATTTAGCTCAGTGGCATAAGCGCCTGCCTTGCAAGCGCATGGTCTTGAGTTCAATCCCCGGTACCGATAAAAAAGAAAAAAAAACAATTCTTGCCCATGAATGGCCATGCCTCCTGACCATGTCTCTTCCTCAGGAAGTGGCCTGCCTTGAAGTGGAGATACTTTTCTCCTTCAGCTCTTCTCTTTCCATTTAGCAACTTCCATAGGAACAAGTCTCTAGTCATTCTTTTATCTCTCTCAGGTTGAGGGCATCCAATATGCGGAAGAAAAAGTAATTAAGAATATGAAGGAATAGTAATTTCAATATAATGCTGAATCTGGATTGTATCTTTATATAGCTTATTGAATTGGTCAAAATTTGTTTATAACACATGAGAGAAGATATATACATAATTCATTTTTTTTCTTTAAGCCTCGTAACCATATAACTGAGTATCTAATATTTAAATTTTCACGGGCTAACCTCAAAATCAACACCCCCAAATTAAATTCATGATCTTTGCACTCGGAAGAAGGCACTTTCCTTCTGAGGTGCTTCTTCTCGGTGAGGAGGGGGCGCATACAAACGTTTTCCCCAGAAATGCTCTCCCTGCCCATTGAGTTCTCTATATCATAGTCTGTTTCTGGACAGATGATTTTGACCAGACTTTTGACAAAACGCTTTTGTTTATCAGTTTTTATTTTTGTCCTGTGTTCAAAAGCACATTAATTTCTGAGGTTAGATAAATAAAGTACCCTACTTATTGAAAAACATGTGGCATTTATCATAATCGCAGAGAAGAATCGGAAAGCTCAAAAGCCCTTAAAAGTCTCTCCCAAATATATAATATTTTTAAAATATTTGGGGTATTATCAAGATTCCCTACATATTAACAGATAAGAAATCAAAGGATTGAATTTTGGAAAACAGCCAATTGTCCATAGCAACTGTGGTCGTTGTTAGGTGTGTCACTCGAAAGGATTATGAGAAGAAGCTAAGTACACTGCAGCCTGAGCAGTGTGACAGGGCCATATCTGTATCCCCCGTGCAGGTTGAGGTTTCATATTAACACAAGATGGCTCCGTGACAGCACAAGTTGGGTAAGCTTGGGTTACCAAATATGAACGGCAGTCACCATGAGGCATTCAGCTTGCTCAGGTCAGCAAAGTGCATGCCATGGAGGTTTGCAGAAGAGTCTGTTAAATCCATATTTCTGGAAAAACGGTTTTGATTTTATCTGAAGGTTTGCAAAGGCAGTGACTGGCCACCTGGTCTAGCCAAGTTTAAACAGAAACAAAACATTGTCATTGACTGAACACATAGCTTCTTGGTTGGCACTAAATTTTTAGCTTAATCAAATAAAATAAGCCACGGCTGTATAAATATTAGTATATGTATAATAACCTGGAAAGGGAAACATCAAAAACGTAAATATTAGGAGTAAGTACTCAGAAAAGTTTTACATTTATTTATTTAGACCAGGAATCGAACTCATG
Source organism: Hydrochoerus hydrochaeris (assembly GCA_004027455.1). Lineage (NCBI taxonomy): Eukaryota > Metazoa > Chordata > Mammalia > Rodentia > Hydrochaeridae > Hydrochoerus > Hydrochoerus hydrochaeris. The sequence goes on from PVLA01008091.1 coordinate 82,546, forward strand.
ACCTCATGCTTGCGAGGCAGGTGCTGTGCAGTTGAGCTCTGCCTCCAGCCAACAAAGAGTTTTAAAACGATACTTCAAAATGATAAAGGTCCCTATCCTTCAGCACTCTTCTAATCCTTTTGTCTGTCCCTAACATATTCCTTAGCCCTTCCCATGCAATGATGTATCACTTTTCTAAAGTTCTAGAAGTTTGTTTGGTCTGAAAATTTGCTTACTTTGAATTTCACCGAGAAAACAGTCCCCACGGATGACGATTCAGCTCATTTTACTAACAAAACGGTGACTAGAAAGATCTAGCTTCATAATCCTGATAATTTCTTCAGCCAGTGTAGGCATTATATGGCAATAAAACCTCAACGTCTGCCTTCTCGGGAGACCTCTTTCCTGAGTCAGCTTTCCTCCTTGGAGGTAGTAGTACACGGCCATGATACATCTTAATTTTTTTGCATCCTCTTCTCATTTCACCTGCCTTCTCTTACTGTTTCTTGGTCTCCTTCCCATTTCCAAAAGATCTATCTCCCTGTTTCCTATTTCCTTTTATTTTGAGATGATCGTAGGATTTTTTTAAGACAATGTCTCACTATGTAGCTTAGGCTGGACTCAAACTATTTAGCCCAGTCTGGCCATGAATGCATGACTATAGATATTTTTCACAACCTAGTAATAGCTCCAACTTGGAAAATCCTAACATGACATGAAGATTCTGGATCAGATCAAGATGCTGGAGAGAGCCCTTGTTCAAGTCAGGTGTCAGGGTCCTGGGTCCAGGCCTCCGAAATCAGCAATGCGGGGCTGGACAAAGGGGAGCTTAAACCTCAGCTTCTCTGTGCTGTCAACAGTGTATTAAAGTGTGGTTCTACGTACACATTAACTGCCTTTTAGTATATATTTGTATATTGTACAATAATCTGACTTAAATTATACATCCAGAGAGCAAATTGACATCAATTTTCCCAACTTCAAAGCTGAAATTAGTCTGATTGCAAATGTTGGAAGAATAATGACTAATGTTTTCTTTTAAGATGAGGGGACAAGTCGATCTTTGCACACTGCTTTGCAAATAAGATTGTTAATCCTCTGCTTGAGTTGTTAAAAGTAATTAGGATTAAGCATCTTTGAGCCTGCCCTGAATCAAAGTCTGATTCAAAATCAAGATTTATCCTCTCAACTTTTATATATTAGCAATGTGGGTGTTGAATTTGCACATAAATATTTTTGGAGTTAGTCATTACAACAATGAGTTTGCATTTTGAAAGAGGAAGGGAGGAGGACTGATTACATAAATTTTGCAACATGTGATAACAAGAAATGACTGATCAGAGGTGAAAACCTTTCTCTTATGCAACACGGAGAAAGACCATGTCCAAAGGGTTTTACGATTATATGAAAACTGGGGTTAATTCAATTCACTGCAAGTTCACAGTAAGATAAATATTATTTGCCCTTCCCACCCCTTGAGATTCCTTGTGGCAGGCTCTGAATGATGATTGAATTTCCTAAGGAAAGCTATTTATCTTGAAGCAAAAGCTAATGACACATAGAAATATTTTCCCAAAAGGTTGTCTCTTTATTCTTTTGAATTTTTCCTTTGCTATGCAGAAGGTTTTGATTTGATAAATTCTATTTGTTGATTCTTGATGTTGTTTCTTGCCCACTGAGTTTCTGTTTAGAAAGTCCTTGCTTATACTTAGGACTTCCAGAGGCTTACACTTTTTATCACACAGCAGATTTAATAGTTGTGTTGTAAAGTTTAGATCCTTAAAACACTTTAACTTTAGCTTACTACAAGATGAGAGATATGGGTCTAACTTCAGTCTTCTGCATGTAAACAGCCACTGTTCCCAGAAGCATTTTGTTAAACAGGTCATCCTTTCTCCAACTTATGTTTTTGGTCCTTTGATCAAAGATCACGTGGTTGAATAAGTCAGAGGTGGTTTCTGCATTTCTGTTCTGATCCACTGATCTATACATATGTTTTGGTGCCAATATCGTGCTATAGCTTTGTAATATAACTTGAAGTCCAGGATATTGAAGCCTTTTGCTTTGCTCTTGTTACCCAAGATTCCTTTCACTATTCTGGGTGCCTTCTTGCTCCACATGAATTGTAGCATTCTTTTTCTAGTTGTATGAAGAATGTTGTGTTGGGCCTACGTTAAATCTGTATATGTCTGTCCTGGAGGAAAGGCAATTTTGACAGTATTGTTTCAGCCTATCCAGTTACAGGGGACATTTTTCCCTTTCTTATGTTCTCTTCAATCTCCTTCTTTAGATTGCTATACTCTTTGTTTTAGAACTGTCTCACTTTCATGATGAGGTTAGTTCCTACGTATTCACTTGTGTGAATAGTATTATTTTCCTAATTTCTTTTTGGTACATTCATTATTGTAGAAGAATGCTATTGACTTTTGTATGTTGCTTTTATACATTGCTAAATTTGGTAATTAACTGTGGGAGTCTGTAGGCTGAATTTTCTGGGTCCTTTTATGTAAAGAATCACATCACCTGTGACTAATGAGTTTTACATATTTATTTCCTATAAATATTATTTTATTTCATTACATTGCCCCATTGGCCTTCCTTATGTTAGAGTGGTGACAGTGGAATCCTGGTCTTGGTCACGATTTTAGAGGGAAAACTTTATAGCTTCTCCCCATTTAATATGGTCTTGGCCACTGGCTTGTCATAAATGGCTCTAATCAGAGTGAGCCAATGTCTTTCTATACCTTTTTTCTTAATCATGAATGGTTATTTGATTTTGCCAAAAGTTTTTTGGCATCTATTGAAAAGATCATGTGATTTTTGTCTTTGCTTCTGTTTATGCAGCTTTTTACATTTATTGATTTGCATGTGCTGATCCATGCTTTTCTCCATGGTATAAAACCTGCGGGATAATAATGCATGGTCTTTTAGTCTTATTCTATTTGCCAGCATCTTTTTTTAAGATTTCTGCATCTGGGTCCTTGTTTAGTTTTAAAATCAGTAATGCTAGCTTCCAGCAATGAATTTGGAAAGTAATTCTTCTCTTTCAATTTCATTAGAGTTTGAGGAAGATTGGAATTATACCCTTTCTGAAAGTCTTGTAAAATTAGGTAGTAATTCTAAGCTGTCTTGGAATTTTCACAGTGCATATGTTTTTACTACTCCCTCAATTTCATTGTCTGTTACTTGATTGTTTAAATTTTTTCTGTCTTTTTGTTTCAGCTTTGGTAATTCACATGTGACTAGGAAGCTGTCTATTTTCAGTTGGATTTTTCAATATCCCCAATTTATCAGAGTATATTTTTTCATAGTAGTTACTAATAGTCCTCTGAATTTTGTGGATGTTTGTTGTGATTTTACCTCTTAATTTCTAATAGGATGAATATAGGTCTTTTATCTCCTTCTTTTGGTAAATTTGCTTAGGGTATTGTCTATTTTGCTTAATCTTTCAGAGAATCATATCTTTGATTTTTAATGTTTTGAATTGATTTTTTTACTCTCAACTTGTTAATTTCTACTCCGATTTTTATGGTTTCTCTCTTGTAAAGAGGTTTTTGATTTGTGTTGGAAGGAGAGAGTTTCTACTGCTTATAACATCAACAGATCTAGCCATACATCAATAATAAATTTAAAACCTGTTTTGATAATTTCACCCTTTTGTCAATACCTATTACAGACTATGTTGCACTGCAATTTGTGGTTCATTGGGGATGTTGAGGAGTGGGGAAAACCACGGAGGGAAGGTATGTCAGTAGGAAGAATGAGAGGTAAGGGAAAGGAATTCAGAGTCTGTTGGAGCTGTTTTTTTGTAGATGAAGCAAAGGGCTAGTGTTGAGTGGGTTTGAGAATTGTGTAGACAAGAGAAGGTACTCGGATGTGTGGAAGTATTCAGAAACAGGAAAGCTTTGAAATTGTCAAAACCTGTCCGTACACTGAGGGTCATTTTGTTTGGATTCTCTTATGCCCAGTTTTCTCTGAGGATCAGTCTGACATGGACTTGAATGGTCCTGTTTAATGTAGATAGATGACTGCTTAGAGCTTATTGAAATGTAAACAGAAAGAAACGTTTAAAAATTGACCTAAATCAAACAAAAAAGTAAAGAAACAGTAACTACAACTGAAATGAAAATAAAAGCCTCCATGTCCTTGTTAAAGGACGAGCCCTGAGCAGCCACACAGCTCCTCCTCCGCAGCCGGAGTTTGCCATGCTGTTTCCCCGGCTTCAGGCACCTTCTGCCCAAAGCCAGGAGTGTTGCCTCTCGCTCTGGACCCATCCCCAGAGCTGTGGACCTGGCCTGATTCACTGGAGGCCTTCATCATCCGGGAGGCGGTAAATACTGTGGATAGCCCCGTGCCTTCCCTCTGCAGAACCTGCTTGCTTGATATATGGCCAAAAGACCCTGGCCCAAGTGCTCTTCACTGTCTCTCTGTCCACAGCTGCCTGTGTATCACAGAACCTAGTACTCGCCCTGCAGAGAACCTAGCACTGGCCCTGGAGTCGGCTGAGTGTCACCCTTTGCCAGAGTGGGGCAGGGATCAGGGTCTCAGAGCATCTCAGGTCTTCCCAGCTTTTAGGGGAATAATAGGAGCCTTCCCAATCTGTTCGGGCCTAGTTACAGTGTCTTTCCTGTCACAGGTCTCTCCACTCAAATATGCTCCAAACATTCATTGCAGAACTGGTTTTTCTTGCTCTCAGCAGCATCCCCCAGTTCAGAGGTGCTAAGGGGCTCACACTGAAGCCTTTTAACAATTATTTACAGCTCACTGAATGTTCCAAAATAGCACTCCCATTGCATATGGTGGGAGTGTGTGACATTTTTTTCTGTGCATGGCAAGGTTTTTCTCTGGCTACAGTCCCTCAATTTGCAGGTACTGGGATGCTGTTGTTTAAGACGTGTGTTTGGTGGTTTATTCTGCCTCGCTGGCTTTCAGAACTTCTGGATCCCTACTACAAATGTCTCACTCGCGGTGCCCAGGAGGAAGGCCAACCAGGTCACCATTGAAGGCTGACTGCCTCCCCTAGTCATATCCTCCCCGAAAATGGCATGTGTGAGGTCTGAGGTAACAGATTCTTTTTAATTTTATTTAAAGAGAAAAAAAAGCAAAATAGAAAAAAGGGTAAAAACAATACAGAAGTTAAAAAAAAGTAAACAGTAAGAAATTATTAGTTGATAAATTACATATTGTCTTCTTAGATACAGTTGTTCAAGTTACAAAGTTAAAGCATATAAAGTGGACATTCAAACAGTGAGGCTGCAAACAGTTCTGTTCAATGATACAACAAAAACTTAGCAACATAATTATCAATCCTACACACTTAAATATACATGCAGTTATATCCTTTAGAGCACTTTTTTTCTCCTTTTGCTTTTTAAGTCTATTATCTGTTTATTTATATCATGTTTCACCTTGCTCAGTACCTTACTGATCTGTTTTGTTGTTGTTATTTACTATTTTATTTTATTTTGAAGGTAATAAAATAGCTGAACAAAATGGAACAAAGCCAGTTGAGACAGTACAGTGAAATTGGTACAGAACTTCACAGCAGGTTACCAGGATAACAACAATAGGTACACTAGTATATCTCATTTTCTTCACAATAGTTGTTCTTTCAATCAGGTATAGCAAAATCAAAGGAAATACCAAATTTATAACAACAGAATATTGAATAGAGCAATACCATTAATCAGAACAGAGCAAAACAGTGATAAAAATATTTGCCTTCAAAGAGATGGTAGAAGGAAATCCCCCTTATTAGCTACATTGTATATAGTCAAACTCCCACAAGATACTCAGATCTCTGGCTCCCACTTGCTAATGGGGGCCGGGGGATATGGATGGTTGAATCTCAGCCCATGTGCCAGTAGGCTCACAGCCGCTTACCAGAGTGGCGAGATGGCTGCTTGTTTTCCCAGAACCCCAAGTTCCAACATGGCATGGATCTCAGGAGATGCCGATGGTTCTCGCCCTGGAGCCTCCCATAATTCTTGACAGATCCAGTTTACCTTCACACATCCCTTAAATACTGGGATTTAGTCCAGTTAGATTTTCTTTTCATTTAGCCTCCTCTATGAGACTGTATGCTTGGCCCCAGCCTGAGAGCATCTGCTTTTTTCCAACAGTAATTCAGAGCCTCCCTTGCTGTTGTCCCCTATGTGGCCATCTTCTCTTTCTCCAGATAACCTTAAAGGAAAATCTAATATTTGGCATCCCAAATGAATAAATAGCTCAATATCTAAGAGAGAAATGGAGACATTAAAAAGTTAACATAATTCCATAATAATAGCATGTGACAATGTAAGCTGGTATAGGTTTGTAGTGAAAAAAGAGTGAAGTTTCCTCAAAAAATAAAAAGAAGAATTAGCAATAATTCAGCAATACTTCTAAATATATATATATAGAAAATTGCAGCTGGGATGTCAAGGAAACATCTGCACTCCCATATCCATTACAGCATATTGGCAATAGTTAAGATATGGGGCCAATTTAAGTGTTCACCAATGGGTGAATAGATGAAGAAAATGTAGTAGAGCTCCATAATGGAAAATTTTTCAGACTTTCACAAAATGGAAGGAAACTCTGTAATTTACAATAATATGCTAGGAATACTAAAAGAAAAAAATAAGACTAAACCCAGAAAACACTAGCAAAAGTGAAATAATTCAGACTAATAATTCTTAATTATTTGAGCTCCAAATAATTAGGCAGTGCTGCCATTATGACATTGCCAGTTACAGCTCTCATTTCTCTCTTGGGTGAGCTTTGAACACCACCTGCAGCTCTCCTCACATATTCCATGTTCCCTGGAGTTTCCAACTTCCTGGGAGTTTCCACTGCATTTTCAACTTCACTCTCTCAGCTTCTCACAATGCCCTGTCTAGGTCTTCAAAATGTCATCTGAAATCTGAGTAGAAGCCTTCCTTGCCAAACAGCTCTTGCATTTGGCATGCTTGTAGGAACCACACCATATGGATGACACTGCCAACTTGAATGGCAGCCAGGCCCTGTTGTATCATGGCTGCAGAGGATTCTGCATGCCTGGTTAGTTGAGCTCTGGGAAATCCTTCCCTGGCTGGTCTTAAACTATTTAGTTTCCCTCAGACTTTTTTTTTCAAGGCAAAGTCTTGAATCTTAAGAGTCACATTTCTTTCCTTTAGCAACAAGTAGCTTCTCCACACTTCTTCACACTTCTTTAGATGAATGGACAGAATTATGCAGTTGCTGGCACCAAAGAGTGAAAGTTTAGTTTAATTTCCACAAGCAAAGAGAGAAGTCAGGGTCCAGGAAGGACTGAAACAAGCTTTAAAATATCTATCATCACCTTGTATTCCCTCTGCTGTCTCCTGCTATAAAAACCCTAACACGTGTGCACATGGTGAGACAGCAAGTTGAGTGACAAGGCCCTTCCATCTCTCTAGAGCTCACTGTGAACACAATGTTTTTCATTTTTCCTAAATTTATAGCTTCCTTTACCTTGGTTTAGTGATGAGCATATGGACCTTTGTGAATGTTAACAATATGGGCACCTTTGAGCCCATTTGAGTAGAGTTTTTAATAATTTTTACCAGAATGAGAATCCGAATACAGAGAGGATAAAGGGAGAAACATAAGTCAAAGCAAAGATAAAAAAACAATTCAAACAATTCAAGTCAGTAAGTGAATATTTATTATTTTTATACTATTGGTAAGAGATAATCTATTGTCCAATATTATCTATGGCTTATTCTTTCTTTGCTCTTTTCTCCCCACCAGTCTACCACTGGCTTGGCTCCAAAATCTGCTGGACTGGGAAAAAAATATATCAACACTAATTAACTTGGAACCTTGAGCAGCAGTTCATACCTCTTCAGCGAGTCATTAACATTTGTGAGACTGACAAGCTCTGGGGGTTACAATGGTTGTGTACATACAAATAAAAGTGTCTTGTTTGTTTTCTGTTTCTCCTTAAGGTCGAGTCCTTGTTCCCTCAAGACTTAGCTCATTGTCTAGAACAGATGCTTAGATTCTGCCAAGGTGTCTTAGTTACTTTTCCCTCATTGCTAAGACAAAAATGCCTAACACCCAAAATGAAGGAAGGAAAGGTTTATTTAGCTCACAGTTTTTTGGAGGTTTCAGTCCATACTCAGCTGGCTGGCTCCAAGGCAGGGTGGTGTGGCGAGAGCAACCACTCATGGTGGTCACAAACAGTGAGAGTGAAAGGGAAAAAGAGAGGAAAGCAGGCTTCCTTCCCTCCCTTACATTCTATGTCAGCTGCAAATCGAGCACTAGACAATGAAGCAGTCACAAACGCAAGATTCAGCTGCCTCCATGACTGCATGAGGCTTGGGAGGGGGCATTTGAACACAAACCATAACATGAGGCAAAATGCATTAGTGTATATTTTAGCTTACTAATTGCTTTTTATTTTATTCCAGTAATCAAAAGATACTTCAAGTAAAGTTTAATTTAGCGTTTACATAAGTCCTTTGTGAAGGCAGCATGCTACAGACTTGGCACATGGCTGTGTATCAGGGACCCTCGTATCTGTGTCATGCCTGATCTTACAATTATATAATTGCCATTAAGTCATTTAGCTGGATAATATGCTATCTTATTAACTGATATGTTTCCAAAGTAAGAACACACAACAAAATACAACTTTATTAGACTAAAGATACATTATTCTCTCAAATCTTAATTAATAAAAAATATTTCACTTCAAATTTAAAAATGTTTTTAAAAAATAAAAGCCTTTATTTTTATTTTAGGGGTAAAATGTATTGTAATGTCCAATCATGAAGAATTACTTTGCTAGTTAATATTTTACTAGATATGACAGGATGTTACAACCACTTAGTAATAAAGATAGGTTTTCCTTTAAAAAAAAAAAAAAAGTCCTCAGAACAAAACCCAGTGTTATAGCTTTGTAGATCACTTTTAAAAAGCTGACATTCAAGTTCTGGTTTTGTTTGGCAAACTACTTCTTTCCACCTCAATGAAACAGTACTAACCAATGCTTGTATTAAAGAAAGGAATTTGGAAGAACTCCTTGACAGCAAATGTGTCTTACAAAACATTTTGAAGACTAAAATATAAATTAGCCAAATATTTTAATATTGAATTTCATTTTTGAAAATACATATGAGCTCTGAAAAACAAATACCCAAATTCAACAGTCTAGAAGAAAAACACAGCACTGCAAACTTTCAGTACCTGTAATATGGTCTAATTTTTTATTCTGTTCTCCTCTACTCTATCCCACCCCATTCCAATTCTATTCCATTTCATCCCATGAAATACCATGTACACTCCTGTTAGAATGGATAGAATCCAAACCCAGAAAACAATAGATATTTTGGAAATCACTTTGGCAGTTTTATAGAAATTAAATATACTCTTGTCATATGATCCACATTCCTCGGTGTTTACCCAAGTTACTTTAAAACATGTCCCCCCAAATCTGTATCTTGCCATTTAAAACAGGGTCATTCCTAATTGCCTACTCTTAGAAGCTAAAATGAACTAAGGAGCTGAGATGCTGGTTCAATTGGTGAATGGATACATTTGGTACATGGAGATAATGGAAAATTATTCAGTGCTAAAAGAAATCCAAGGAGAGAACAAAAATAGACTAAATATTAATTTTAAAAACTATTAGAATCAAAGACACATTGACATTAATCTCTCTCAAATACTTCCTCTCATTTTAGACTCGCTTACACCATTGTTCTTGCTACTTGAAACAGTGCTAAAAGTCCTGCTCCTGGGGAGTCTTTACAGCATATTTTCAAAAATACAGTGAATAAGCAGAGTATCATCCAACAGAAAGCCAGACTTGAGAAACATTGCGTTTTGTTTTCATCCATCTAACTCATCAGATCTGGCAAAATGGTACTTCTGGTTCTTTCTCAAAGTCAAAATGACCATGACAGTTAAACATTTTGAATAAATTCCAAACATCGAGGCAGCCACAATAGCTCAATGAAAAGATGTGAAAAAGGCTTTCCAGAACTGCTTCAGAAAGCAGCAAGGAGAAGTGTGTTTGAAGCAAGGGGGCTGGGTATTTTGAGAGAGATAAAGGCTCATCTTTTTTTACTGTCTTTCAAAATAGACACTCACTGTATTTTTCGATCACCACTTATGTTTGAAAAATAATTTCTACCATTCTAAAATTATATAGTTAAAAAATGTGAAATTCATGAGGCATCAACTTCATTCTTTAGTACATTTATCATTATTTTAAAATGTATATTTTAGATTTTTTGTTTTTTATTTTTTATTTTTTAGTTTTTGGTGCTAAGGACCGAACCCAGGGCTTTCAGCTTGCTAGACAAGCGTTCTACCACTGAGCTAAATCCTCAGCCCCTAAAATATATGTTTTAATTAACAAACTATTATGACCTGAACATTTGCTAGGTCCTGAAAATTTAAGGAAGAATAAACTGTGGTCTGTATTCAATAATAGCAAAAGTCACATAAACAAAGAACTGGGAAAAATGGCCACAGTAAAGGCAGACAAAACTTTCACTTCATTTATAGCGCTTCATTTTTCAATGTGGTCAAATATGTTTTAGAATATTTTTATGTTTGTATGACTTAGTAACCGAGTCAAGTAATGCATTGCCACTACTGATACTATTTTTACAAAAAAATCTTATAGAAATAGCATGAATTAAATGAATTGCCTACTTCCTATCTAAATATTGGTATTTTTAAGTGAAGACAAACATGTAATTCAATGCATTCACAATAGGTAATAGTATATTTAAATAAGCTTATGTTATTTAGTAGGTATAAATATTTAGTATTTATACCTACTAAAAAAATCCTGTGGAATTTTCACCTCACTCTTCTTCCTGCTTTTCCTCAGAGTCAAGAGTTCTGTGTCAAGTCAAATGATGCATAAAAAGAATTTCTTAAAAAACAGAAATCGTAAAAGTGCAAAGCTAGCCTGGGCTACATAGCAAGACCCCACCTCAGAAAAAAAAAATGAAATCATAGCTACAATAATAAAGAATGAAAAGAGAGAGAGAAGTACAACAGAGACAATGCATGTCCAGCAGTCTGAGAGATCCAGCCAGTCTTCCGAGACACAATGCTCAAAGGCTGTGTCTGCTGCTGGGCTGCTGTTTGCTTTGCACGGGATCTAAGACACCAGATGACCAGTAATCTCCTTGCCCTTTCTTCTGCTGCCCCCTCCCTGTGGGCTCTGCCTACACCTCCTTCCCCTGCATCCTCCTCTTTCTTTGGCCTCACCCAGCTCCCTTGTTCTGCTAAAGATGTCCGGGGCGGTTAGGATTCAACGGCTCACACCTTAGCCTGTCAGGACCCGGCGTCTCCTGTGCCCAGCACCCGTCCATCGCTTCATTTCCCATCCAAAGAGCCCGGCGACACATCTGCCTTGTTAGACACCAGTCTCCGTGAGCCCCTGGCAGCCAGCAGTTCCCTGTTTGGCCTCCTGTCACAGCGCCTTGTTTGGCGGCCTGAGACGCCCACAGTGCTT